>CM038044.1:64154641-64160270 GCA_021397845.1 Areca catechu | reverse complement strand
CCGGCAGCGTCGTGACCCACGCACGCCCGCGCTCTTGCACACGCCCGGGGACTTGCGCCCGCCAGTGCCATGCCCGTGCAAGCCCGCGCCCGGCACCTTGCGCCCGGCGGTGCCACGACGACGCGCACGCCCGGGGCCTTGCGCCCGTCGGTGCCATGACCCGCGCACGCCCGCTCCCTTGCGCGCGGCCGTGGCCTTGCGCCCGACGGTGCCGCGACCGTGCACGCCCGTGCCCGGTGCACGCGCCCGGCGGTGCCGTGACCCGCTCACGCCCGTGCCAAGACCCGTGCGCATGCCCGGTGCTATGCACCGGCCCGTGCCATGACCAGCGCGCGCCGTGCCAGGACCGGCACGCGCCATGCCCTCGTGCGAGCTCGGTGCCTCGCACCCGCCCGTGCCGTGACCGGCGCACGTCCTTGGCACGACCCGTGCGTGCCTTGCGCCCGCCCGTGCCATGGCCCGCGCCGGCTCCTCGCACCCGGCAGCGCCGTGACCCGTGCAAGCCCGTGCCACGACCCGCGCGCGCGCGCTGGTTGACACGCTCCAGGCAGCCCCGCGACCCGCACGCACCCGTGCCATGACCCGCGCAGCGCGCGCCCGGTGACCCGCGCACTCCCGTGCCGTGACCCGCGCTCGGAAGCGCCGTGACCCGCGCACGCCAGTGCCGTGGCCCGCGCGTGCGCCGGTGACCTGTGCAAGCCCGCGCCGCGACCCGCGCGCGCGCCTGGCATCCCGCGCCCGGCTACTCCGTGACCCGCGCATGCCCATGCCGTGGCCCGTGCACGCCAGTGCCGTGACCGCGCACGTTGTGGTGTGGACACCTGAAGCCGAAAGAAACTTCACTCCAACAAGGTTAGCCTTATCCCAATTTGGATCGAAGATAATTAGGTTACCTTGTATCCTTTAGTTCAAAATTATTTTATTTTCAAGAGTCATTTCCTTTTCAAGAGTCCTGTAATTAATTTTGAGTTTCAAATCAAGAGTGTTTATTGAGTCCTGTAATTACTTTTAAAATTTCATTTCTTGTAAGTCCATTTCAAGTTTTAAAGTCTAGGTCAGTCAAGTCAGTTCAGTTGAGTTAAGTCTAATTCAGTTGAGTTAAGTCTAATCAAGTCTTAAAGCCATGAAAGCCAGCAACAAGACTCAAATTCTAGATCCCAGAATTTGACCACATGAAGAAGAGAAGACACATCAACCAAGCAAGAGAAAAGGACCATCAACTAGGACCACTGGGTGCCACATGTCATTCTTATCCAAGTAGAAGACCACCTCACCATGCCACGTCATCAGGTGCAACTTCACCAGACACCTCATCACCCTTTGGGCGCCAACAAGGGAGATTCAAATTCAAGGAGGTTGGCCACATCCCTCCAAGTCCTCCACCAAATCCTCCAACCCCCCCCACATCCCTCCAAACTCTCCACCAAATCCTCCAACCCCCTTGAAATCCTCCTCGATTTGGGGAGTTTTTAAATTTCAAAAGCTAGCTTTGTAAGGCTATTAAAAGCCTTGGACGCCCATTGTAAAAGAGATTGATTTGGGAATGAATGAAAATTGAAGTTGAAATTTTGGAAGTAGAAGTTATCTTGTATTTTTTTTCCTTATGTGAAAGTTTCCCATCCTCTTCCTCCACGCCAAAGCCATTCTTTTCCCCTAGCAAAGCATCTTCCAAGCTCACGTGAAGGCATTGGAGGTCCTTCGAAGTCTTTGAGTTGTGAACCGGGTTCACCTTGACAAAGAACCAACAAGCTGAAGCCCCAAGTCCAGGGTTCTGATCTCTGTTATCCAGGTTCTTCAGTTCTGAGCATTGGTAGTTTCAAGGTATGAATCTAAAGAAGGTTGGAAAGTTCATCAAGGTAAGTCCACAATCATTAGCCCCTATTGTCTAGATCTTCTTCCTTCTTAGTTTAGGATTGTGTCTAATCAAGTAAAAATCCCATTTCTTATAATCCTTAAGTCCTATTATGATGAGTACAATGCTAGTGTAATTAGGTTTCATTGCTCTACAAATCATATTTAAAACATTAATCATATGCTTGCCGCATCAAATTGGTATCAGAGCATGGTAGAATAAGTTCCTGATTGCATAGCATTAAGTCCTTGAAGTACTTGGATCGGGGGCGTTACCAGGCCGTCCGGTCTTAGGAGAAAGTAGGGTTTAAACACCCTCTCTTCCCATTCCACGGGGATCTCCTAAGGCGTGTCGGGGTGCCATTGTGATTGACCCATGAAAAAGAAAGCCAAAGGACTTTTTAGATTTCATTTGTGAATTTTGCATTGGTCACGTTCTGTTTTTCTGCTTGCTGTATTTTCTGTAGGCTGACTGTAATCCGCCTGCAACTCCAAAGGCAAGTATCACATTCCTCATTGGAATATTTTTTTTCCTGTTCCATTTTAAGTTTCTTATCACCGTTTAAAATTTCAATCTGAGAAAAAATTTACAAAAAAAATGAAAATTCCTGCAGTCCATCAGTGTTATTAGGATTTCTGTTCTGTTCTGTTCCTTTTCATTATCTTCATTTCAGAATCTGCCTAGAATAGTACATATTTTATTTGGATTTTGTTTCATCTGGTATGTCATCTAAGAGTTAGGAGTTTCCTGTGATTTTTTTAGATTTTTTTGATATTTGTTTCTGCACTTATCAACACCACTTTTAAACTGCAACACACTACTTCTGCACCTGAAATTTGAAATTTGCATGCATCTCATGACAAATCACATTAAGGGCATCAATTTGACATAGGGTCAGGATTTCATCACCTGTCCCTAGCCCAAAAATCACCAACCATCATATCGATCCCAGCCCATTAATTAAAATTGAGTAGAACGTTAATTGCCCTAGTGGGTTAGGGACACCAACAAATTGGGTTCAGGTTAGGGTCAAGTTAACTGTGTCAGCTAATTGGTGTGTGCTTACTGGCTTGGTGTCTAGGATTGGTGCATCAGGGCTTGTGATTTGGTCCGCCTACCTGGCCAATCTCAAATTGGTGTCTAAGGTTGGCAATCAGGGACCTTCACTCCCCACCACCTACCTGGCTAAGTCCCATAAGTACTACTAGCTAGTTGGTTCACTTAATTAGACCTCTAATTTGTGCTCTAGGTCTAGGAAACCTTAGCTTGAGCTTGAGTCCATTTGTATGCATGACAAGTAGAGCAGGGACACCATATTCACCAATCCAAGCCCAGTCCAGTGTAGCCATGGACCCGAATCTTGAAACCATGCTGAAAGGCCTAAATGATCTAATGGCCCAATTGAACCAAATGCTGGCTAACCAATTTTCCTTCGACCAACCAACTCCTACTTTCCCATTAGCTCATATGAATGATAGGAGTAAGAACCCTGAAGTACAAGTTGAGTTCATGAATACTCAAGACTTAGGGTATCCTCAAACTGAAGGGCTAGGGAAGGAAGAAGGCAAGTCTGAACCTAGTAAATATGTGTATGAGACTAACATAAGTTTAATAGATGAATATGAAGGGGAAGACTGTGAAGAGAACAACTTTAATACCTTACCTGAGGAAACCTTTGGTAAAGAAAAGATTATTGAGCCTAGTCCTGAAACATCAGAACAACCAAAATTTAGTGAGGACTTGGTTCCCGTAAGACAATGCCCTCAGGAAGAACCTAATATTTTAGCTTCGACACAAGAACTCCTTCAGGTACCTGAGAAGAACCCAATCATTATTTTAGAAGACTTTCCTGATGACCTTCAACTACCTAGAAGCATCCCGCCTATAGATCAAAATTCTAATCTTAAGGTCATCATGAGTAACCAAGGTCTGTTTCAAGATTTCCCTAAATTATTCCAAGTCTCGGATTCCTATTTCCTGCCTTTCCCTGAGTCTTATCATAATTTTAGAGCCATTAAGTTTCATTTTGATGAGATTACTAGGATGCATGAGCTTTTAAAGCCTATTCCTTTTGCTACCTACTTTTGGAAAACCTTATGGCATTTGCTAGGAACCCATGGTAAATTCTCATGTGCATACCAGACCAGGGTCAAACCTAGAGAGTCATTAATCTATTAGGTTTAGGTCCTAGAAAGTCCAATAAAATTCCTCTCAATAAGGATGCCTAGTTCAGTCTGCATTTTGTAAGTGCTTGTGTAAATTTCTGAGTCTGCTGAATCTTTCGCACAGCATGTCACAAATTTGCATAAAGAAATCAGTAATAAGATCAAACTGAGCAATGAGACTTACAAACATTTAGCTGATTCACATAAGAGGGCTAAAGAATTCTGTGAAGGAGATTATGCGATGATTAGGCTCAACCCTGAACGGTTCCCCTCTAGAACCATAAAGAAGCTGCATGCCCGCGGAGCGGGACCTTTCAAGATCTTAAAGAAAATAGGGCCTAATGCGTATGTTTTGGAACTTCCACCTGATATGGGTATTAGAACAACCTTCAATGTTTCAGACCTAGTAGAATACAAAGAACCACTACTAATACCTAGTGAGCCTTTTGAGCCAGAAACTTTCATTGAGAGTGAACATATTTCCGAGTGTCCGCCACCAACCTTACCTAAGCAGAGAGAGAGGATTGAGAGAATCCTGGATGACAAGATCATTACTACCAGGAATAAGGACTATCAGCGATACCTGGTTCAATGGCAAGGTCGACCTGAGTCCGACAACTCTTGGATTACTCGACAAGACCTGCAAAGACTTAACCCAGACTTGTTCGAGCATTACAAGGGCAAAACTGAACCATACTCAACTGGGTCGAGTTCTGCCCACCCCAGGAGAATTGGTGTGGACACCTGAAGCCGAAAGAAACTTCACTCCAACAAGGTTAGCCTTATCCCAATTTGGATCGAAGATAATTAGGTTACCTTGTATCCTTTAGTTCAAAATTATTTTATTTTCAAGAGTCATTTCCTTTTCAAGAGTCCTGTAATTAATTTTGAGTTTCAAATCAAGAGTGTTTATTGAGTCCTGTAATTACTTTTAAAATTTCATTTCTTGTAAGTCCATTTCAAGTTTTAAAGTCTAGGTCAGTCAAGTCAGTTCAGTTGAGTTAAGTCTAATTCAGTTGAGTTAAGTCTAATCAAGTCTTAAAGCCATGAAAGCCAGCAACAAGACTCAAATTCTAGATCCCAGAATTTGACCACATGAAGAAGAGAAGACACATCAACCAAGCAAGAGAAAAGGACCATCAACTAGGACCACTGGGTGCCACATGTCATTCTTATCCAAGTAGAAGACCACCTCACCATGCCACGTCATCAGGTGCAACTTCACCAGACACCTCATCACCCTTTGGGCGCCAACAAGGGAGATTCAAATTCAAGGAGGTTGGCCACATCCCTCCAAGTCCTCCACCAAATCCTCCAACCCCCCCCACATCCCTCCAAACTCTCCACCAAATCCTCCAACCCCCTTGTAATCCTCCTCGATTTGGGGAGTTTTTAAATTTCAAAAGCTAGCTTTGTAAGGCTATTAAAAGCCTTGGACGCCCATTGTAAAAGAGATTGATTTTGGGAATGAATGAAAATTGAAGTTGAAATTTTGGAAGTAGAAGTTATCTTGTATTTTTTCTTACGTGAAAGTTTCCCATCCTCTTCCTCCACGCCAAAGCCAATCTTTTTCCCTAGCAAAGCATCTTCCAAGCTCAAGTGAAGGCATTGG
>CM038044.1:64142141-64147141 GCA_021397845.1 Areca catechu | reverse complement strand
CAAAGTTAGAAGGAGCCATAACTTGGGGAGAAAGAAAAGGAGGTATCCAAAAAGGGTTGAGCCATGGAAGGAAGGAGATTTCTCTTGAAAAGCGAGGTTAGGAGGCGCCCTAATCATTCCAACTAAAGCCAGATATAAAAGGCAATAATTTTCTCTTGGAGGGCAAGGTTAAGAGGCACCCAAACACTTCCAGATAAGGCTAAGCATAGAAGGAAAAAAATATTTTCTTGGAGGGCAAGACAAGGAGGCGCCACCCACTTTCCTTTTTGAAGCTTCAATCAACTTTGGAATTAATTGGCCAGCCATATGAGTAGGGATTGGTATCCTAATTTGAAGATCCCCTCCTTTAGTCCCACATGGGAAGATGTAAAACCCTACTCTCTTGTAATGGCCTATAAATTAAACCCCCATGTAAGTTTGAAAAAAAAAAAAAGATGAATGAAAGAAATTTTTTCTTGAGCAAACTTGTGTTTTCTCTTGTCCGCACTTGTTTCCAGGTGTTGAGCTCCGTGAGGGAGTTAAATCCTGGTTCCCCTGGAACCTTGAGGAGGTGAGAGATCTCCAAAACCCTGAACCCTAGGTTAGCCACTCAATTCCCAAACCCTAGCCGCCATCACCCTTCTCTTTCAACCAAGCCCTAGTCTAATTCCCTTCTCACGGCCACCATCTCCAAGTCCAGGCTGACCACCAGCATCCAGCCCCAGTCCAGACACTGCAGATCTACAACAATTCTAAGGGGAAGTCAGATCGGCCGCCAGGAGAATTCGATTCCAGCAACTTCAGCTTTTAAGTTTTTCAACCTGGTAAAATCTTTTCTTGAGTTTCTGAATTCCATCTTTTGTTCCTCTTCTTTCCCAGATCTTGAGTCCAGGAGAAGCCGACCAAACCACCAGACCAGTATTGGAGGATCCATTGCGAAGATAGCCGACTCCGAGGATCCCACAATCTGCTCGAGAGAGTTCTTCCACCAGAATCCTGAGAAGATCACTGTCTGGTTAGTAAACCGTCTCTCCTCTCTATTTCTGTTCTGTTGAAAGTTCAGAGCGAAACCCTAGGTCTGGGAGTTTTTCAACCCCCAGCGATCCGTTACTTCTGAACTACTATGATAATTTGGTTCCTTCTAAACTGTGCTTTCAATCTTTACTTAGTTTCCTTCAACATAGTTTAGCCTTACTTTGAGTCAAAGCCAATTTCTGAATTATATATATATATAAAAAAAAAGAATTAATCTTAATTTTACTTCCGCATACGCTTCTTTGTTCTTTGTTCTGCATCATTTTTGGTATCAGAGCTTCCGTTCTGCATCATTTTGGTATCAGAGCCCAGTCTAGGGTTTCTGTTTTGCTTGCTTGTTTTAAGTCTCTCTCCTTTTTACTTTGTCTGCTCGAAGTAGACTCCCCAGGATGTCCGGTCCTAGGAACGAAGCGAGGTGCAAACCTCCTCTTCCCATTCCACGGGGTGTTCCTAGGGCGTGTAGGGGATCCGTTGGGTTACAACTTCGTAGCAGGAATTGTAAACGGGTAAAGCACCCTATTTTCAGTCTGTAACTACTCTGTTGTAGGAATTGTTTCTCATTATAGATAACTCCAAATTATATGATTTTTATTTTGCTGGAACCAGCATAATTGAAAATATTTTATGTAATTTTACTGTGATTTATTGGTTTCCGTGAAATTTTTGAGAGTTAAATTACATAACTCTGTTTCTATATTTCTGCATTTCAATTTTTTTTTTTGAGTGATCCTCTCCTAATTCATCTTAAGGGCAATTGAGCATCTAAGATAAGGGGAGGAGTTGATAACCTCTCCTTAGCCCAAAACCACCACCCGCTCATTCGAACCTAAGCCTTTAATCTTAAAATTAATTAGACCTAATTTGCCCTAGTGGGCTAGGGACATCAACAAGTCGGGTCAAGGCTAGTGTTGAGTCAGTTTGTCTGGTTACTCTGTGTGTGCTTTGTACTCAGTGTCTAGAATGGTGGTTTAGGGATTCCATCCCGAAGGGCTTGTGTGCTGGTCCGCCTACCTGGCCAATCTCTGATTGGTGTCTAGGATTGGCATCTAGGGACCTAACACTCCCCTTACACCTGCCTGGCTGAGTCCTGAGTTACTATAGGCTAGCTTGCCACTCTGATTGGGCATCTAGTTTGGGCTCTAGGCCTAGTTAGCCCGTAGTCGTTTCAGTTGAGTCTCATTCTGTGTGCTTGCTTGCATCATCATGTCTACCCGGAATGGAGTACCTTACCAACCTAGTCAAACCCAACCAGATTTAGAGGCCATGGTTAGAAATCTTACCGAAAGTATGTCCAAATTGAGTCAGGACATGCATGAGGGTTTTTCCCAGTTTAGGGATCGAGTCCAAGTACTTGAGAAACGTAGATATCAAAATTGGATCCCTGATCCAAAATTTAATAGGCCCCAACCTCACCCATGCCAGGAACCTAGGAGGACCTTATACCGTGATCCCGAGCATAACCTTAGGAAGCCTAACCATGATATCTATAGTGTGGATCGTGTCTATGAGAGGTCCTTACAATATTCTAGACCAGTCACTCAACAACCCCAGTCTTCTAGATCAAACCATTTAGATCCACACCAATGCCCAAGTAAGGTCTCTACTAGCTTGAAACCTAGTGTGACCCAGGTTCCTATATCTCAAGAATGTTTGTTTTGTGGAAAAAGAGGCCATAAATCTAGTCAGTGCCCATGCATAGGACTAGCTTGTGCACAGCTAAGTGGTAAGAATCCTAAGGATGACATTAATGAGGGAGAACCCAAGCCTACCAATGAGGAAGAACGGTTAGGTATTACAAGCCTAGAATCAGTTGACCCGATTACCACTGACCCGAAACCCATTGAAGATGGCATCGAGGAAGTATATGATGCTGGCTTGAGTCTAGTTGATGAATATGAGGGGGAAGAACTTGAAGAATGTGACATTGATACTATTGGTTCCTTACCTGAGGAGACCTTGGAGAGCAACCAAGTGGTAGGACCTAGTTCAGAAATTCAAGAGATTTGTGAGAATCAGGTTTCTTTAATCAAATACCCCCAGGAAGAACTCATAGTGTTAGCCCGAGCTATCAGTTCGTACCCTCTAATGACAGTCATTCCCCAAGTACCAATTGAAGATATTTGCACTGAACTGTTTAAGTTTGCCCACCCTATGGTAGATCCTCTCCTTAGGATGATTGAATCAAGCCTCTTACAATTGGACCTTGTCCCATGCCCAGCCACTAAGGTCTCTCCCGTAATCTCAGTTGAACATCCTTGTCTTGAGCGGATTGATTCTCCCAGTCCTGTAGAAGTCCTCCTTATGACCCCAGACCCCTTCCTTCGCATGATTGACCTACCCTTCTATAGAGTATACCTTTCCTCACCCATAGGTCAAATTTCAAGTCTTGAGGTCATCATCCATAGGCCCTTCCATGAATCATTCTCTAATCCATTTCTTAAGAAAGTGGATCATTATTTACTTAGAGAACAAACCTTAACTGTTGCAATCACATGTCCTAGGCTACTCCCCGAACCATCTCTTGATCCATTCCTGGGAGTAGCAAACTTTTCCTTTCGTAAGGATGACCAGTTGACATTCATAGATCACCATTCAAACCTTCATGTCACCACCTTTAGCCAGCAGGTAATTCGAGATTCCACCTCATATTTCCTCCCTTTCTCTAGGACTTCCAGTGCTTCTTACACCATCCAAGTATACTTTGTCAAAGTCTTTAGAGTGAATCATGTGTCAGAATCTATTAGGTTTGCCACCTACTTCTGGAAGACCTTATGGCACCTACTAGGAACCCATGATAAGTTTTCATGCTCTGCATGCCATCCTCCAACCCAAGGTCAAACCTAGAGAGCTGTAGTTTGTTAGGTTTAGACCTAGGGTTCCTTTGAATAAAGTCCATTCTTTAGGAATGCATCGTCAGTCGAGTTTAGGACATTGTCTCAGATTTTGATTGAGTGAGAATACCAGGAATTGGGATTTGTATTTACCCAGGGCTAAATTTGCATATAATGTTTCGATCAATAGGTCTATAGGCTAGAGCCCCTTTGAAATTGTTCAAGGATACAAGCCTCATACACCACTTGATCTGATTTCACTATTAGTCCAAACACACAAGTCTCTTGATGCACTTGCATAGCATGTAAAGGACTTGCATAAAGAAATTCATGCCAAAATAAATTTAAGTAATGAAACTTATAAGAAATTGGCTAATTCTCAAAGGCGAGTCAAAACTTTTGACGAAGGAGACTATGTAATGATTAGGTTAAGGCCTGAACGGTTTCCTCCTGGAACCGTTAGAAAGTTACATGCTAGGGGAGCTGGGCCATTTAGAGTGGTAAAGAGAGTAGGATCCAATGCCTATGTGCTCGAGTTACCTCCAGAACTAGGCATTAGCTCCACTTTCAACATTACAGACCTAGTAGAGTATAGGGAGCCAGCTGTGATTCCCAGTGAGGCTTTTGAACCTAATCCTGCTCTTGAGAGTGAACCTGACCCTGTGTGTCCACCAACAAACTGGCCTGTGAGGAAAGAGTAGATTGAAAAGATCCTGGATGATCAGGTTTTCTCTACTCGTAATCGAGGATACCAAAGATACCTGGTCTGCTGGCTAGGAAGGTCAGATTCTGATGACTCTTGGATCTCCCGAGAAGAATTACAAGAGTTGGACCCAGACCTCTTGGAGAGATACCAGAGCCAACTTGATCCATACTCGACAGGGTCGAGTTCCTCCCACCCTGGGAGAATTGGTGCGGGCACCAATCTCAGAAGAAGACTTCAGAGCTCCATCTGGATCTCTGATTAACCTTGCCCGAAGAATTAGGATTTTTTTGGCTTGTAATAAGGATTGACTGGATCAACTCAACTTTAGCTTGAGTCTATATTACCTGCATTTTATTTTATTGAGTCATGTTGACTCAGTAGTGGACTAGGGTTTCAACCTGGGGTGTTACATTTTCTCCCAAGGCCAAGCAAGTGGGCGCCACACTCCC
>CM038044.1:64099641-64137141 GCA_021397845.1 Areca catechu | reverse complement strand
AAGCTTGCTGCCGATGCCTGCAGCCCCAGCTTTTAGCCTGCAGCAGCCCCCTTCCATCAAATCACCTGCAGCAGCCCCCCTTCCATCAAATCACCTGCAGCCCCAGCTTTTAGCCTGCAGCAGCCCCCTTCCATCAAATTAGCCTGCAGCAGCCCCAGCTTTTGTCAAATCACCTGCAGCAGCCCCAGCTTTTGTCAAATCACCTGCAGCAGCCCCAGCTTTTGTCAAATCACCTGCAGCAGCCCCAGCTTTATTTTCTATTTTGATCTTCATGATTTGTATTGGATCCCCTCTTAAGTCTATAAAATGAGGGGAGGTCCTCTTGTATGAAAGGAAGAAAAAAAAAACTTTGAAATGAAATGCAGCTACTTCTCTTCTCCAAAGCCTTCATTATTCCAGTAATGTTGAGAGGTGTGAGGCCTTGAGTCTTCCTTCGTTGCAATCGCAATGTCGCAGAGCGTGAGGTTCTACTCCCTTCGTTGTCTTTGACAACGTCGCCAGGCGCGAGGCCCTGTTTATCTCCTTCGATACTGCCCGAATTTCAGAAAACCTCCTTGCATCCCTCCTCTATCTTTTCTTGGTTGTTATTTTGATACTTCACCCCGAACTAATCCGCCTTCGTGTTTTGTAGGGTTCTCTCCGGTACCGAGCTTCCGAGACGATCTTGCCACTACCAAGAGCTTGGAATTTCTGATTGATTCGGTGTATTGGTTATTGACCGTCCAAGTCGCATCTTCCGAGGACGTGTGAACAATCGTGTGTTGCAAATACTGTCAAAGGACCCTTTTCCTCCCCCCCCTCTTCCATACTCTAGATCTGCAATATTGAATGTGTGCAAGTCCTAAGATCGAGGGTTTCTTAATCCTTGAGTCCTGGGTTAAACCTCACTTTGTTTTGTTGGTTTCAGCATGAGGGGTTGCGCGGTTTGACCCTATGATCTTTAAATCGCTTTCTTAATACATGCTTAATGAACACCTAGCTTGTTTACATCCTAAAGAGTGATTTTCTTGCATGACTAGCATTAGGGTTCCCCATCATATTTGGTATCAGAGCAGGTTAGATTAGGACTTGTTTTCAGTCTCTACACATCAAGATTTCTGTTTTCCTATATATCTGCCTGTAATTTACTTAAATCTCTATATAAAAGTAGTTAGTTTATCTTGCTTATATTTTTTTTCTTGTAGCATTTTTAGTTATCTATCTTTGTCTAAAATTTCGTCTTTATAAAAAAATTAAAAAAAAAAATTAAAATTCCTGAAAGTCGTTGCTGTCCTGTTTACTGTTTACTATTTTCATATATGTCTGCCTGTAATCCACTTAAATTTCTATATAAAAGTAGTTAGTTTATCTTGTTTATATTTTTTTCCTTGTAGAATTTTCAGTAATATATCTTCATTTAAAATTTTGCCTTCAGAAAAAAATTACAAAAAAAGTTAAAATGTCTGAAAGTTGCTGCTGTCTGCATGCTGTTTGCTGACCCTTCCGTTTTAGTTATGTTCCAAGACATGTTTAGAATAGCATAGGTTTTATTTGTCTAAATCCTTTCATCTGGTATGTTATTGATGTGTTGAGTATCTACTGTGATTTTTCTGGAATTTTTAGAATTTTTTGCATAACATTTTTTTCCCCACCTCTAACTGAAACACACTGGCTTTTCTGCACCATTAGACTAGGGTTCATTGCATGTGTCATTCCATCTCATGATAAATCTATTTAATGGCGGCAATATCATAACATAAGGGGAGGACTTCATTACCTCTCCTTAGCCCACAACAACCACCCTCATTTTCGAACCCAAGCCTTTAAGTTTAAAATCAATTAGCAACGTACTGCTTTGCTCTAGAGAGCCATAGGGACACCAACACGGTCGAGTCAAGACTTCGAGTCTACTTCTTGTGTCAGTCTATCTTGTGTGTGCCTCTATTCTTGGTGTCTAGGTTGGTGAATCTAGGGCTTGTGAGTTGGTCCGCCGTACCTGGCCAATCCCCGATTGGTGTCTAAGGTTGGCAGAAAGGGACCTTTCACTCCCCTACATCTACCTGGCCAAGGATAAGGGTTACTACAAGGTAGCCTGTTGCATTGAGTTGGGCCCCAGTTGAGATTCTAGGTCTAGTTACCCTTAGTCGGATTTCTGCTTGTGTGCTTGATTCATGTCTACTAGGGCAGGGACATCATACCAACCTGAGACACCTATGGATAATCCTCAAGAGGCTTTACTAAGGACTATGTCAGAGCATTTTGCCCAAATGTCAGCCCAGTTATCTGCCCAATTGACCAGTCACTTGGATAACCGGTTGAACCAGTTGGAGGCTAGATTGGATACCATAGAGGGAGCCCAGCAGCAGCGTTCTGACACCCCAGCTTCGATGACACACCCTAGGAGGGCTAGGAATTTTGATCCTTTCGAAGAACCTACCCCTAGGAGAGAGAGAGCTTTTGACCCATTTGAGGAACCATATCCTAGGAGGGCCCAGCAACCTGATCTATGCCGAGATCATTCCCCTAGAAGACCCCGTCGGGAGTTTGTTGATCTGGAAGATAGGGCTTTTAAGAGCATTAGACTTGAAGCCCCCACATTTGATGGCACCCTAGACACCAAGGTATACCTGGACTGGGAAAAGGAAATGGACCAGTATTTCGAGTGGTACGAGATGACGGAGGGTAGGAAATTTAAGTTTGCCAAGCTTAGGTTAATTCGCCAAGCCCGGATGTATTGGGATACTGTTGAGAGACTAATGAGGCAAAGAGAACAGGAACCCATAGCCACCTGGGGAGAGTTAAAAGCCAAGCTTAGGGAAAAGTACATACCCGTGTCTTACCACCAACGCCTTTTGGATCAGTGGCATAGGTTGATTCAAGGAAACAAGAGTGCCACAGAGTATATTGCCCAGTTTGATGAGTTGGCCATGAGGTGTGGGATGAACGAATCTGAGGCTGTGATTTTGTCTAGATTTAGGTCTGGTTTGAGAGAGGAGTTGAAGAGAGAGCTTTACCTGAGGGAGGTAAAAGATCTAGAGCAGGCCTACCAAGTAGCTAGGGATTTTGAGCAGTTTCATAGGACTCCCGCCTATCGAAAGATCGAACCCACTAGGAGTCTATACCCTAGACCAGCCCAGTCTAATCCAGGCCATCCAAACCTGAGTCGACCTGACCAAAATCGGACTGACCCTAGTCGACCCGGGTCTAGTAGACCCAGCCTTGTTAGACCCATTCCCAGCCGACCTCAAGACAATAAGGGTAAATCTGTAGAGGTCCCCAGAAAATCTGGCGTTTGCTTTAGATGTCACCAGTCCGGCCATTACGCCAGTGAATGTCCCACTAGATCCCTCCATATAGGTGATTTAGAGGGAGAAGAGAACCCCGAGACTGTTCATGAGTTGGAAGAAGAGGTGTATGAGGAAGGACTGACTTTAGCAGAGGAGTACGAAGGAGATGAGGAAACCTGTGATCCCACTACCTTGTGTGGAGTTGTTAGACGCATCCTTGCCCAATCTAAGGAACAAGAAGACTGGCGTAGGACCAACATCCTACATACTTTCATTAAGATTGGAGAGAAAGTTTGCAAGGTTATCTTAGATAGTGGTAGTTGTATCAATGCCATTTCCGCCAGCACCGTCAAGACTTTAGGGCTAACACCAGTCCCCCATCCTAGCCCTTACAAAGTATCCTGGATAGATTCTACCTCCATTCCCATCAAGCTCCAGTGTCAAGTCCTCATCCAGTTGCAGTCGTATCAGGAAAAAGTGTGGTGTGATGTGCTGCCAATGGGGGTTAGCAGCATCATCTTAGGAAGACCCTGGCTTTTTGACCATGATGCCACCCTGTTCGGTAAGACCAATTCCTGTTCCTTCAACCACTTAGGAAAGAAGATAGTGATCCATCCCGTTCCCCCTAAGGATGAGGTTAAGAAGGGAGCTAGCTCTTTGAAGAAGAAAACTCCTGGATTGAATTTAATTAACGCCAAAGAGCTACAGAAGGAGATTATAGAAGGTTCCCCTATTTGGATCTTGACTGCTAGAAAGATTAGGGAATCTACAGTAAAAGAACCCCCTCTAGAAGTTTTGGAAGTTTTGGAAGAATTTAAGGATGTATTTCAAGATGATCTGCCCAACCAACTTCCACCCCTTAGGGACATCCAGCACGCCATTGACCTTGTCCCAGGATCCACCTTGCCTAACTTGCCCCATTATCGGATGAACCCCACAGAACACTTAGAGCTCCAAAAGCAAGTTAGTGAGTTGCTAAATAAAGGTTTTATCAAGGAGAGTTTGAGTCCTTGTGCCGTCCCAGCCCTTTTGACACCCAAAAAGGATGGCACATGGCGAATGTGCATCGACAGTCGAGCTATCAACAAGATCACCATCAAGTACCGGTTTCCCATACCCCGTCTAGACGACCTCTTAGACATGATGGCTGGAGCCACCATTTTCTCCAAGATTGACCTTAAGAGTGGCTACCATCAAGTTAGAATCCGACCCGGGGATGAATGGAAGACATCATTCAAGACTAAGGATGGTTTGTACGAGTGGGTAGTCATGCCTTTTGGGTTATCCAATGCACCCAGCACTTTCATGAGAATCATGACCCAGGTCCTTAGGATGTTCATCAGTAAGTTTGTGGTAGTCTATTTTGACGACATCCTGATTTACAGCAAGAATGAGAAGGACCACCTGGACCACCTTAGGTTAGTGTGTTCGGCTCTTAGGAAAGACAGCTTCTTTGCAAATCCTAAGAAGTGTGAGTTTCTGACCCGTAGGGTTGTCTTCCTAGGATTTGTCGTGACCCCACAAGGAGTAGCCGCTGATCCCGAGAAGATCAAGTCAATAGTTGAGTGGCCTATACCAACCTCTATTACTGAAGTTCGTAGTTTCCACGGACTAGCCACCTTTTATAGACGATTCATTAGGGGTTTCAGCACTGTTGTCTCACCCATCACTGATTGCATTAGGAAGGGAGCCTTCCAGTGGACCAAGGCGGCTGACAAAGCCTTCTTAGAGCTGAAAGAGAAAATGACCCAGGCCCCCATCCTAAGATTGCCCGATTTTTCCAAAGTGTTTGAGGTAGCATGTGATGCCTCAGGGGTAGGAATAGGAGGAGTCCTAAGCCAAGAGAACCACCCAGTAGCCTTTTTTAGTGAGAAGCTCAATGAGGCTAAGCTTAGGTATTCTACCTATGACAAGGAATTTTATGCCTTAGTGCAAGCACTAAGATATTGGAGGCATTACCTTTTACCAAATGAATTTGTGTTGTACTCTGATCACGAGGCCTTAAGGTATCTGAGTTCCCAAAAGAAGTTGAACCCTAGACATGCTAAGTGGGTAGAGTATATCCAGGCGTATACCTTTGTTTTGAAACATCGAGCAGGAACTGCCAATAAGGTTGCCGACGCCCTGAGCCGCCGATCTTTACTTCTGAGCACTGTTAGAACTGAGGTTGTAGGGTTTGACCAGATTAAAGAGCAGTACGATACCTGTCCTGATTTCGGAAAGATTCATCAAGTCTTGAGTATCGGACCATCTAAGGAACACAGTCAGTACACCTTGTTAGATGGTTATCTGTTTAAGGAGAATAGGCTATGCATCCCAAGAACGTCTGTAAGGGAATTTTTGGTCTGGGAGACACACGCAGGAGGTTTAGCTGGCCATTTCGGGAAAAACAAAACCATCCTAGCTGTAGAGGAACATTTCTTTTGGCCAAGTCTGAAAAGGGATGTCACCCAAATTGTGGCCAGGTGTCGAACGTGCGCTGTTGCAAAACAGCAAAAGCAGAACACTGGTTTGTACACCCCTTTGCCCGTCCCTAGTTGCCCTTGGCAGGATTTGAGTATGGATTTTGTGTTAGGATTACCTAGAACCCAAAGGAAGCATGACTCCATTTTTGTTGTGGTTGATAGGTTTTCCAAAATGGCCCACTTCTTGCCCTGTAACCAATCATACGATGCTTCTAAGGTAGCCAAGCTATTTTTAGATGAGGTCGTTAGGATTCATGGCCTACCGAAAACCATCACTTCTGATCGAGATGTTAGGTTCACCAGTTACTTTTGGAAGACCCTTTGGCACATGTTAGGGACCAAGTTGAAATTCTCCACTGCTTATCATCCCCAAACTGATGGTCAAACTGAAGTTGTGAATCGAAGCCTAGGAAACTTGCTTAGGTGTCTTGTAGGCGAAAACATTAAAAACTGGGACTTACTGTTACCAAAAGCCGAGTTTGCCTATAATAGCTCTGTGAATAGAACTACTGGTAAAAGCCCATTTGAGATTGTCCTTGGGTACCAACCCAATAAGCCCATTGATCTGATTCCCCTGCCTTTGCATGGTAGAGCATCCGAGTCAGCTGAGTCTTTTGCACAGCATATTAGAAATCTGCATCAGGAAATCACTCAAAAGATTAAAACAAGTAATGATGCTTATAAAAGACATGCTAATTTAAGAAGGCGATTCAAGGAATTTTCTATTGGGGATTATGTCATGATAAGACTCAGACCAGAACGGTTTCCCTCGGGAACCGTAAAGAAGCTGCATTCCCGTAGTGCTGGACCTTTCAAAATTATTGAGAAAGTTGGACCCAACGCCTATGTGCTTGAGTTACCCCCTGATCTAGGCATTAGTTCTACTTTCAATATTTCAGATTTAATTGAGTATAGGGAACCGGCAGTAATACCTAGTGAGGCATTCGGGATTGATCCTTTGATTGAGAGAGAACCTCCCCAAGAGTGTCCACTAAATTGGCCTGAGCGAAGAGAGAAGATCGAGCGAATCTTGGACGATCAAGCTATCAGTACTCGACGAAATGGATATCAACGCTACTTGGTAAGATGGCAAGGTCGCCCCGAATCAGAGGACTCATGGGTTACCAGGGAGGACCTACAACGTATCGATCCGGATCTTTTGGAGGAGTATCAAAGCCGAACAAACCTCTACTCAACGGAGTCGAGTTCTTCCCACCCCAGGAGGATTGGTGGGGACACCTTCTCAGAAATTCAGAATTCTCTTTGGATCTCATAGGAAGATCCGGGCCTTGAATCATCTGGCACCATTTTGTTGCACCCGGCATCTATTTTGGAACCTTTTTTTTTGTGGATCTTAAAGCAAGCCTTATAAAGGAGAGATTTAATGAAGAAACTAAGATACAAAGGTGGGATTTTTTTCCGCTTTTTAAAGCATGAGGGAGCCAAGCTTGCTGCCGATGCCTGCAGCCCCAGCTTTTAGCCTGCAGCCCCAGCTTTTAGCCTGCAGCAGCCCCCTTCCATCAAATCACCTGCAGCAGCCCCCCTTCCATCAAATCACCTGCAGCCCCCTTTTCACCTGCAGCCCCAGCTTTTAGCCTGCAGCAGCCCCCTTCCATCAAATTAGCCTGCAGCAGCCCCAGCTTTTGTCAAATCACCTGCAGCAGCCCCAGCTTTTGTCAAATCACCTGCAGCAGCCCCAGCTTTTGTATTTTCTATTTTGATCTTCATGATTTGTATTGGATCCCCTCTTAAGTCTATAAAATGAGGGGAGGTCCTCTTGTATGAAAGGAAGAAAAAAAAAACTTTGAAATGAAATGCAGCTACTTCTCTTCTCCAAAGCCTTCATTATTCCAGTAATGTTGAGAGGTGTGAGGCCTTGAGTCTTCCTTCGTTGCAATCGCAATGTCGCAGAGCGTGAGGTTCTACTCCCTTCGTTGTCTTTGACAACGTCGCCAGGCGCGAGGCCCTGTTTATCTCCTTCGATACTGCCCGAATTTCAGAAAACCTCCTTGCATCCCTCCTCTATCTTTTCTTGGTTGTTATTTTGATACTTCACCCCGAACTAATCCGCCTTCGTGTTTTGTAGGGTTCTCTCCGGTACCGAGCTTCCGAGACGATCTTGCCACTACCAAGAGCTTGGAATTTCTGATTGATTCGGTGTATTGGTTATTGACCGTCCAAGTCGCATCTTCCGAGGACGTGTGAACAATCGTGTGTTGCAAATACTGTCAAAGGACCCTTTTCCTCCCCCCCCTCTTCCATACTCTAGATCTGCAATATTGAATGTGTGCAAGTCCTAAGATCGAGGGTTTCTTAATCCTTGAGTCCTGGGTTAAACCTCACTTTGTTTTGTTGGTTTCAGCATGAGGGGTTGCGCGGTTTGACCCTATGATCTTTAAATCGCTTTCTTAATACATGCTTAATGAACACCTAGCTTGTTTACATCCTAAAGAGTGATTTTCTTGCATGACTAGCATTAGGGTTCCCCATCACTAGTGATCCAGTAGTCGATTTAGTCTAATCTCATTTTGTGTGCTTGCTTGAATCATCATGTTTACCAGAAACGGAGTGCCATATCAACCTGGTCAAACCCAACCTGATTTAGAGGCCATGATCAGAACTCTTACTGAAAGTATGGCTAAAATGAATCAGGATATGACAAACACTGTGGCCCAGTTTAGCGCACAAATTCATGAGGATCTTACCCAACTTAGGGACCGAGTCCAAGTACTTGAAGATCCTAGACATCGGAATTGGACTCCTGACCCCGATTTTAATGTGCCTCAACCTCACCCACATCAGGAGCCTAGAAGGCCTTTATATAGAGATCCTGAACCTAATCATAGGAGGCCTGACCCAGAGCCTGAAGATAGAGATGATAGGTTCATCAGGAACATCAAATTAGATGCACCCACTTTTGATGGTAGTCTGAACCCTAAGGTGTATTCTGATTGGGAGGGTGAGATGGATCAATACTTTGAGTGGTATGCTATGTCTGAGGAGAGGAAATACAAGTTTGCCAAGATGAAATTAGTGCGTCAAGCTAGGTTATACTGGGGGAACATTGAGCTAACCACTAGGAGACGGAATGTTGAGCCCATAACCACTTGGCAGGGTATGAAAGAAAAACTGAGAGATAAATACCTACCCATTTCATACCAGCAAAACCTGTTAGACCAATGGCAAAACCTGAAACAAGGAAACCGATCTGTCTCAGACTACATAGCTACTTTTGATGAATACCTAATGAGATGTGATGTGAGTGAAGCCCACGAAGTCACTTTGTCTAGATTTAGGGCTAGACTGAGGGAAGATATCAAGAGAGAACTATTTCTGAGAGAGGTTACGGATCTAGACCAAGCCTACCAGATTGCACTGAACACTGAGAAATTTCAGAGAGGACCTATACCTTCTAGGGTTAGTGCCCCAATCCCAAGGAATGGACCTAGCCAAGTTATCCCTAGTAAACCTTTTCAGGGTACTTCTACCCCTAGGCCCATGGACAAAGGTAAGGCACCTGACACCCAGAGAACCCCTAGTTCAAATATCACCTGTTTTAAGTGTCAGAAACCAGGTCACATTTCCGGTCAGTGTACTGCCATAGCCTGTTTCAAGTGTCATAAGGTAGATCATGTTGCTAGCCAGTGCCCACGGAGATCCCTTTACATAGAAGAGGGAGAGAATGATAATTCCGAGCCCAGTGAGGAATTTGAAGAAGAAGTTTATGAGGCCGGAATGAATTTGGTTGAGGAGTATGAAGGAGAGGAGGAACCCAATGAATCTGACCAATTAGGAGTTGTAAGATGCATCCTATCCCAGAATCTAGTTCAAGAGGATTGGCGTAGAACTAACATCCTACAGACTTTTCTTAAATTAGGGGATAAGGTATGTAAGATCATCATAGATAGTGGGAGCTGTGTAAATGCCATCTCTACTAGCACTGTCAAGATGTTAGGCTTAATCCCAGTTCCCCATCCCAACCCCTATAAGGTTTCTTGGGTAGATTCTACCTCCATACCCATCCAGTCTAGATGTCAAGTCCAAATCCAAATGCAATCTTATCACGAAAAGATTTGGTGCGATGTCTTACCCATGGGGGTGAGCAGTATAATTCTCGGAAGACCTTGGTTGTATGATCATGATGCCACCCTCTTAGGAAAATCCAATACCTGTGTCTTTAGTTTCAATGGGAAGAAGATTACGATCCATTCAGTTCCCCCTAAGGACAAGGTAACTAAAGGAGCCGGTAAGGTTAAGGAGATGAAAACTGGAGTGAACCTAATCAGTGCTAAGGATCTAGAACAAGAAATTCATAGTGGTTCACCCATCTGGATGTTAACTGCTAAGGGACTTAGAACTTCGGAACCCTCAGAGCCTCCTCAAGAAGTTAAACCTGTGTTAAAAGAATTTGAGGATGTCTTTCCCGAGGATTTGCCAGACCACCTTCCACCTCTTAGGGATATCTAGCATGCCATAGATCTAATCCCAGGAGCGACTTTGCCCAACTTGCCCCATTACAGGATGAATCCATCTGAGCATGAAGAACTACAAAAGCAGGTTGGAGAATTATTGAGGAAGGGGTTTATTAGAGAAAGTCTTAGCCCTTGTGCAGTCCCAGCCTTACTAACCCCAAAGAAAGATGGCACGTGGAGGATGTGTGTTGACAGTCGTGCCATCAATAAAATTACAATCAAATATAGGTTTCCCATCTCTAGACTAGATGACATGCTTGATATGATGGCTGGTGCAATGGTTTTTTCTAAGATTGATCTCAAAAGCGGCTATCATCAGGTTAGGATTAGACCCGGGGATGAATGGAAAATTGCTTTCAAAACTAAGGATGGTCTTTATGAATGGGTTGTTATGCCTTTTGGGTTGTCCAATGCCCCTAGTACCTTCATGAGAATTATGACCCAGGTACTTAGAGCTTTTATAGGAAAATTTGTGGTGGTCTATTTTGATGACATCCTGATCTATAGTAAGACCCCAGCAGATCACCTAGGCCACCTTAGAGCAGTCTGCCAAGTTTTGAGGAATGAGAGACTCTACAGTAATCTTAAGAAGTGTGAATTCATGACTAGTAGAGTTATCTTTCTTGGTTTTGTAGTAACCCCTGACGGCGTGGCGGCCGATCCTGAGAAAATTAGGTCCATAGTAGACTGGCCAGAGCCAACCAATGTGCATGAAGTTAGAAGTTTCCACGGCTTGGCTACCTTCTATAGGCGATTCATCTAGGGGTTTAGTACTTTAGCTGCTCCTATCACTGATTGTATTAGGAAGGGAGAATTTCATTGGACTAAGTCAGCCCATAAAGCCTTCCTAGATCTTAAGGATAAAATGACCCAGGCACCCATTCTGAGATTACCCGATTTTTCTAAAGTATTTGAGGTTGCCTGTGATGCTTCGGGTGTAGGAATAGGTGGAGTCCTAAGCCAAGAGAATCATCCCATAGCATTCTTTAGTGAAAAACTTAATGATGCTAAGCTTAGGTATTCTACCTATGATAAGGAATTTTATGCGGTGGTGCAAGCTTTGCGTTACTGGAGACATTATTTGCTACCGCAGGAATTTGTACTATTTTCGGACCATGAGGCTCTTAGATTTCTGAACTCCCAAAAGAAGCTTAACCCTAGGCATGCTAAGTGGGTAGAATATATCCAGTCCTATACTTTTGTCCTGAAACATAAGGCTGGAGTTGAGAATAAGGTAGCTGATGCCCTTAGTCGCCGATCTCTGTTATTAACTTCTGTTAGAACTGAGGTCATAGAGTTTGAGCAAATCAAAGAGGAATATGAGTCTTGTCCGGATTTCACAACTGTGTATCAGGATCTAGTTCAAGGACCATCTAGTAATCACCAGGATTATACCCTTGTAGATGGTTTTTTGTTCTTCAAAAATAGGCTTTGCATCCCTAGAACTTCTCTTAGGGAATTTTTGATTTGGGAAATCAATGCTGGAGGTTTAGCCGGCCATTTTGGAAAAGACAAGACCATTCTAGCTATTGAAGACCACTTTTTCTGGCGTAGCTTGAAAAGGGATGTAGCTGATATTGTAGCTAGATGTCGAACCTGCATTGTTGCCAAACAGCGAAAACAAACACTGGCCTTTATACCCCACTCCCTGTCCCAGATCGTCCTTGGCAAGATGTGAGTATGGATTTTGTGTTAGGTTTACCTAAGACCCAGAGGAGACATGATTCTATCTGTGTCGTAGTCGACCGATTCTCTAAAATGGCCCACTTCTTGTCTTGTTCCCAAACCTTTGATGCATCTAAGGTAGCCACACTTTTCTTCAATGAGATAGTTAGACTCCATGGCCTACCTAAGACAATGGTTTCAGATAGGGATGTCCGGTTCACCAGTTACTTTTGGAAGACCCTTTGGCATAAGTTAGGGACAAAACTTAAGTTTTCAACTGCCTATCATCCCCAAACTGATGGCCAAACTGAAGTAGTGAACCGTAGCCTAGGAAATCTGCTGAGATGTCTTGTTGGTGAAAACACCAGAAATTGGGATTTATACCTACCAAGGGCAGAATTTGCGTACAATGACTCGGTCAATAGGTCTACGGGTAAGAGTCCATTTGAAATTATACATGGGTACAAACCTCACACACCTCTTGACCTAGTCCCTTTACCTGTCCACACTCGAGTCTCCGAATCTGCTGAGAATTTTGCACAGCATGTAAAGACTTGCATAAAGAAATTCATGCCAAAATAAATTTAAGTAATGAAACTTATAAGAAGTTGGCTGATACTCAAAGGCGAGTCAAATCTTTTGTTGAGGGAGACTATGTGATGATTAGGTTAAGGCCTGAACGGTTTCCTCCTGGAACCGTTAGAAAGTTACATGCTAGGGGAGCTGGACCATTTAGAGTGGTAAAGAGAGTAGGATCCAATGCCTATGTGCTCGAGTTGCCTCCAGAACTAGGCATTAGCTCTACTTTCAACATTACAGACTTAGTAGAGTACAGGGAGCCAACTGTGATTCCTAGTGAGCCTTTTGAGCCTAACCCTATCATTGAGAGTGATCCCGACCCTGTGTGTCCACCAACAAACTGGCCTGTGAGGAAAGAGCAGATTGAAAAGATCCTGGATGATCAGGTTATCTCTACTCGTAATCGAGGATACCAAAGGTACCTGGTCCGCTGGCAAGGAAGGCCAGATTCTGATGACTCTTGGATCTCCCGAGAAGAATTACAAGAATTAGACCCAGACCTCTTGGAGAGATACCAGAGCCAACTTGAGCCTTACTCGACAGGGTCGAGTTCCTCCCACCCTGGGAGAATTGGTGCGGGCACCAGACTCAGAAGAAGACTTCAGAGCTCCATTTGGATCTCTGATTGACATTGCCCGAGAAATTAGGGTTTGTAATAAAGGTTGACCTGGTCAACCAGTTTATTTATTTCTTGAGTCACCATTTAAATTTTGTTGAGTCATGTTGACTCGATGCAAGTCCCGATGTGGTTTCAATTTGGTCCAAAATGGTGCCACATTTGTCTTCCAATCAAATCAAGGTTCAAGCAAGTGGAGGCCACACTCCAAGCCACATGCCCAGCCACACTTCGAGCACACGCCAGAGTCCAGGAGGCGCCACAGAGGCATCCCAGTGTCATGGTCCCCACATCCAAAGAAGAAAAAATCAAATTGGAAGCTAATTTAAAGGAGGCGCCCATACCTACCAATTTTGTCTAAGCAAAGAAGGAAAAGACTTCTCTTGGAGAAAAAATCAAAGAAGGACATCCAATTGATGTTCAAATCAAAATCAAAGAGCTTAACTTGGAGTGGAAGAAAAGAAGAAATGCCATAAGAAGAAGAGGACTCCAAATCCAAATCCAACTCCAAAGGAGGCGCTATAAAAATTCCAAAAAAAAATTCCTTTATGGCCGTCCCAAATTTTTTTGAACTCTTGGTCGGCCAAGAGAGGAGATTTTCTACCTAATCTAGAGGTTGGAGGAGTTTAGTCCCACATGGAAATTTGTACAAGCTTGGAGAAAATTTTAGGTCTATATAATAGACCCCTCTTTGTAACTTTAAGAAATCAATGAAGAAAAATTATTTTTGCTATTCTCTTGTGTTGAGTAACCTAGGTTTCTCTTCTTCCGCACTATTCTAAGTGTTGAGCTCCGTGAGGGGGTAATCCGGGTTCCATTGGAGCCTTGAGGAGGTGAGAGATCTCCATCTTTATCCAAAACCCTAGGTTAGCCACTTGAAATTCCAAAATCCTAGCCGCCCTTCATTATTTTCAATCCATCAAACCCTAGCTCCATCCATCTCCCACGGCCTCTCTCTCTCTACAAGTCCAGGCCGTCCACCTTCATCCAGATCCAGTCCGGCTACTTCAGATCCAGAGCAAGTTCCAAGGAAAATCACATCAACATCCAGGAGAATCCAGTTTTCAGCAATTTCAATCTTCAAGTTCATCAACCTGGTAAATCTTTCCCTTGACTCTCTAATTCCATCAATTGTTTTTCTTCTCTTCCAGATCTTGAGTTCAGGAGAAGCCAACTCGCCAAAGGACCAGTATTGGAGGATCCATTACGAAGATATCTGAATCGGAGGATCCAACAATCTGCTCGGGAGAGTTCTTCCACCAAAATCTGTGAAGATCATTGTCTGGTTAGATAAACCATCTCTTCTCTTTATTTCTGTTCTGTTGAAGGTTCGGAGCGAAACCCTAGGTCTGGGAGTTTCTCAACCCCCAGCGATCCGTTAAATCTGAACTACTCTGATAATTTAGTTTCCTTAAAATTGTGCTTTCAATTATCATATTAGTATCTTTCAATGTTAGGTTAACTTTTCTTTGATTTGAAGCCAACTTCTACAAACATATAAAAACAACAAAAAAAAATTAGTTAATCTTAATTTACTTCCGCATCGCATCCCTTTATTTGTTCTGCATCATACTGGCAGGATCAACCAGGTAGCACGTCCTCGGGCGATGCCAGATCCCCGCCGTCGCCGTCCCGCCGACCTGAGGAGGGGGGACGCCGGGACAGGCCGCGGACGTCGTCGCATCGGGGCGGGCAACGATTCGAGATGGGATGCAGGGCACGGGGGCCCCAGCACGATGAATCCACCGCATCCGCAAGAGCGCACGAAGCCAGGAGCGGGCCGAAAATATGGGAGAACACGGAGGGACTCTCCAAACGAAGGGCGCTCGAGGACTGCACGAGGAACGGCACCCGCCGCTGCGGAGGCGAGGTAGCCGCAAGGGTCGCGTGGCGAACGGACGAGTCCCGCAAGGGGGGTAGACCGCACGGGCAACTGACGGGTCGCAACGAGGGGCAACAAAGGGTCCTCCGAGCACGAGTGAAGGGATGCACCCACCGACGGTTGGCCACGACGAGGCAGGGAGCCCATCGCTGGATGCGCATCCAAGACTGCTCACACGCCGACACGGTCGCCGCCGCGGCGCGCACCGCGCCACTCCCCTGCACACGGAGCCTTGCTACCCGAGAGCGCACGAAGGAGGGGTCGTCGATGGGACACGTCGACAGCGAAAAACCGCCAAGCACGAGATACCACGAACCCATGAGGGACAACGGCCGCACGGGGCACCGAGCCGCACCGGAGGGTGAGGGGATTTCCAATTTGACGAGGGGGGGTGGGTGTTTCGAGACGGGGGCATGGGGAGAGACCACCAAGAAGGACGGGGCCGACGGAGCGGGACCGGACCAAAGAGCGCACCGACCTTGGTTCCGCGAGCGCGCGGTCGTGATTTTCGCCCGAGGGATCCGGACGGGGCCGATGGAGCGGGACCGGGAGGTCGACCGGACCAAAGAGCTCACCGACCATGGTTCCGCGCGCGCGCGGCCGCATTTTTGGCCAGAGGGATCCAGACGGGGCCGATGGAGCGGGACCGGGTGGTCGACCAGACCAAAGAGCACACCGACCTTGATTCCGCATGCGCGCGGCCGCGTTTTTCGCACGAGGGATCCGGACGAGGCTGATGGAGTGGGACCGGGAGGTCGACCGGACCATCGAAAACCGACCTTAGTTCCGCGCGCGCGCGGCCGCGATTTCGCCCGAGGGATCCGGACGGAGGCGATGGAGTGGGACCGGGAGGTCGACCGGACCATCGAACACCGAACTTGGTTCCGCCCGCGCGCGGCCGCAATTTTCGCCCGAGGGATCCGGACGGCAGCGATGGAGCGGGACCGGGAGGTCGACCGGACCAAAGAGTGCACCGACCTTGGTTCCGCGTGCGCGCGGCCGCATTTTTCACCCGAGGGATCCGGATGGCGATGATGGACCAGGAACGGGAGGTCGACCAGACCATCGAAAATCGACCTTAGATACGTTCGCGCGCGGCCACGATTTCGCCCGAGGGATCCGGACGGAGGCGATGGAGCGGGACCGGGAGGTCGATCGGACCATCGCACACCGACCTTGGTTCCACGCGCGCGCGGCCACTATTTCGCCCGAAGGATCCGGACGGAGGCGATGGAGCGAGACCGGGAGGTCGACCGGACCATCGCACAACGACCTTGGTTCCGCGCGCGCGCGGCCGCATTTTTTGCCCGAAGGATCCGGACGGGGCCGATGGAGCGGGACCGGGAGGTCGACCGGACCAAAGAGCACATCGACCTTGGTTCCGCGCCCGCGCGGCCACATTTTTCGCCCGAGGGATCCGGACGGCGATGATGGAGCGGGACCGGGAGGTCGACCGGACCATCGCACACCGACCTTGGTTCCGCGCGCGCGTAGCCGTAATTTCGCCCGAAGGATCCGGACGGAGGCGATGGAGCAGGACCGGGAGGTCGACCGGACCATCGCACAACGACCTTGGTTCCGCGCGCGCGCGGCAGCATTTTTCGCCCGAAGGATACGGACGGGGCAGATGGAGCGGGACCGGGAGGTCGACCGGACCAAAGAGCGCACCGACCTTGGTTCCGCACGCATGCGGCCGCATTTTTTGCCCGAGGGATACGGACGGCGATGATGGAGCGGGATCGGGAGGTCGACCGGACCATCGCACACCGACCTTGGTTCCGCGTGCACGCGGCCGCGATTTCGCCCGAGGGATCCAGATGGCGACGATGGAGCGGGACCAGGAGGTCGACCGGACCATCGCACCCTGACCTTGGTTCCCCACGCGCGCTGCCGCGATTTCGCCCGAAGGATCCGGACGGAGGCGATGGAGAGGGACCGGGAGGTCGACCGGACCAAAGAGCACACCGACCTTGGTTTCGCGGGCGCGCTGCCGCATTTTTCGCCCGAGGGATCCGGACGGCGACGATGGAGCTGGACCGGGAGGTCGACCGGACCATCGCACACCCACCTTGGTTCCGCACGCGCGCGGCCGCGTTTTCACCCGAAGGATCCGGACGTAGGAGATGGAGCGGGACCGGGAGGTCGACAGGACCATTGCACAACGACCTTGGTACCGCGCGCGCGCGGCCGCATTTTTTGCCCGAAGGATCCGGACGGGGCCGATGGAGCGGGACCGGGAGGTCGACCGGACCAAAGAGCGCACCAACCTTGGTTCCGCGCAAGCGCGGCCGCGATTTCGCCCGAGGGATCTGGACGGAGGCGATGGAGTGTGACCGGGAGGTCGACCGGACCATCGCACACCAAACTTGGTTCCGCGCGCGCGCGGCCGCGATTTTCGCCCGAGAGATCCGGACGGCGACAATGGAGCGGGACCGGGAGGTCGACCGAACCAAAGAGCGCAACGCCCTTGGTTCCGCGCGCGCGCGGCCGCGTTTTTCGCCCGAGGGATCCGGATGGCGACGATGGACCGGGAACGGGAGGTCGACCGGACCATCGAAAACCGACCTTGGTTACGCTCGTGCGCGGCCGCGATTTCGCCCGAGGGATCCGGACGGAGGCGATGGAGCAGGACCGGGAGGTCGACCGGACCATCACACACCGACCTTGGTTCCGCGCGCGCGCAGCCGCTATTTCGCCCGAAGGATCCGGACGAAGGTGATGGAGCGAGACCGGGAGGTCGACCGGACCATCGCACAACGACCTTGGTTCCACGTGCGCGCGGCCGCATTTTTTGCCTGAAGGATCCGAACGGGGCCGATGGAGCGGGACCGGGAGGTCGACCGGACCAAAGAGCGCACCGACATTGGTTCAGCGCGCGCGCGGCCTCGTTTTTCGCCCGAGGGATCCGGACGGCGACGATGGAGCGGGACCGGGAGGTCGACCGGACCATCGCACACCGACCTTGGTTCCGCGCGCGCGCGGCCGCGATTTCACCCGAGGGATCCAGACGGCGACGATGGAGCGGGATCGGGAGGTCGACCGGACCATCGCACACCGACCTTGGTTCCGCGCGCGCGCGGCTTCGATTTCGCACGAGGGATCCAGATGGAGGCGATGGAGCGGGACCGGGAGGTTGACCAGACCAAAGAGCGCACCGACCTTGGTTCCGCGCGTGCGCGGCCGCATTTTTCGACCGAGGGATCCGGACGGCGACGATGGAGCGGGACCGGGAGGTCGACCGGACCATCGCACACCGACCTTGGTTCCGCGCGCGCACGGCCACGATTTCGCCCGAAGGATCCGGACGTAGGCGATGGAGCGGGACCGGGAGGTTGACCGGACCATCGCACAACGACCTTGGTTCCGCGCACGCACGGCCACTTTTTTTGCCCGAAGGATCCGGACGGGGCCGATGGTGCGGGACCGGGAGGTCGACCGGACCAAAGAGTACAACGATCTTGGTTCCGCGCGCGCGCGGCCGCGTTTTTCGCCCGAGGCATCCGGACGGCGATGATGGAGCGGGACCGGGGAGGTCGACCAAACCATCGAAAACCGACATTGGTTCCGCTCGCGCGCGGCCGCGATTTCGCCCGAAGGATCCGGACGGAGGCGATGGAGCGGAACCGGGAGGTCAACCGGACCATCGCACACCGACCTTGGTTCCGCGCGCGCGCGGCTGCAATTTCGCCCGAAGGATCCGGACGAAGGCAATGGAGCAGGACCGGGAGGTCGACCGGACCATCGCACAACGACCTTGGTTCCGTGCGCGCGCGGCCGCATTTTTCGCCCGAGGGATTCGGACGACAACGATGGAGCGGGACCGGGAGGTCGACCGGACCAAATAGCGCACCGACCTTGGTTCCGCGCGCGCGCGGCCACGTTTTTCGCCCGAGGGATCCGGACGGCGACGATGGAGCGGGACCGGGAGGTCGACTGGACCATCGAAAACCGACCTTGGTTCCGTGCGCGCGCGGCCGCGATTTTGCCCGAAGGATCCGGACGTGGCCGATGGAGCGGGACCGGGAGGTCGACCGGACCAAAGAGCGCACCGATGATGCGGGACAGGGATTGGACTGGATCGCTGGTGAGCATGAAAGTCACCAGGGATTAGGATTTGCAAAGGAGGAAAGAAGAGGGTGCAGGGTTAAGAAAAAATACTGGGGTTCACATAGATTCCCCAAGAAGAACAAGCACATGGCAAAGGGGCTCACACAGATGCCCTAGAAGAACAAGCACATAGCAAAGGGGCTCACATAGATGCCCTGGGCTCACACAGATGCCCAAAATCAGGGATCACACAGAAACCCTGGGAAGATGGAGAAGGGATCATACAGATACCCTAGGAGCACACAGATCCTTCACACAGAACAATAGAAATTTTATTCATCCATCCTATTACAAGAGAATTCTAGGAGCTTTTATAAACCTTAAGCTCCTTTTCAAATTCAAAATGCAACACTTTTCATGGAGAAAATCAAGGGGTGTCCCATGAAGATAGGAGTGGCCCATTCAAATTTAAATCTCCTAATTACAAGGTGGGCACCCATAAAGAGTGGAGCTTCATTCAAATTTGAAAATTCATGGTTGATGTGTCTTGGTGATGTGGCATGATTTATCCTCCAAGTTGGCATGACTTGTCTTCCAAGGTGGCATGGTGCTTTGATGATGTGGTGCTCCAAGTAGTTGGTGAAGTTGGTTGCACTCATTCTTGCTTAATTAATGCCCAATGCAAGTAGATCTTGAACCCGACTCAATACAAAGCCAATTTAACTCTAATTGGACCCGAATTAAAATAAAACAGGACTCAATTATTCAAATAAAATAAATACAGGACTCATAGACTTAAATTTCTAGTCTTCTATCCATAAAGAACTTGGCATTAGCTGAAGCCTCTTCCTGAGCCTGGTGCCCACACCAATTCTCCCCGAGTGGGAGGAACTCGACCCTGTCGAGTAAGGATCGGTTTGACTGTGGTATTTTTCTAATATATCTGGGTCAATTTGTTGTAGATCCTCTCGGGTAATCCAGGAGTCTTCAGATTCTGGTCGACCGTGCCAACGAACCAGATAACGCTGATAACCCTTATTTCTAGTAGTAATCACTTGGTCATCTAAGATACATTCAATCTTGTCTCTCCGGTCTAGTGAAATTGCTGGTGGACACTCAGGTAGGGTTTCACTCTCAAAGGCAGGGTGAAGTTCAAAAGGCTCTCTCGGAATTAATGCCGGTTCTTTAAATTCTTTCATATCAGAAACATTAAAAGTGGAGCTAATGCCATAATCAGGTGGTAACTCTAATACATATGCATTAGATCCTATTTTCTTAATTATTTTGAAAGGTCCAGCTCCCCGGGCATGCAATTTCTTCATAGTTCCCGGTGGAAACCTTTCAGGTCTAAGTTTTATCATGACAGAGTCCCCTTCATTAAATTCCTTTATCCGTTTATGTGAATCAGCCACATGCTTATAAACTTCATTACTCATTTGAATTTTCTTACTAATTTCCTTATGTAATTCTTTAAGATGCTGTGCATATGACTCGGCAGACTCAGATACACGTGCGTGTGTGGGTAATGGGATAAGGTCGATAGGTCTCCTAGGTCTGTAACCATGGACAATCTCAAAGGGACTTCTACCAGTAGACCTATTGACTGAGCTGTTGTATGCGAACTCAGCACGAGGTAAAAGTAAATCCCAATTTCCCAGATTCTCTCCAACAAGGCACCTTAATAAGTTCCCTAGACTTCTATTTACAACTTCAGTTTGTCCATCAGTCTGAGGGTGGTAAGCAGTTGAGAATTTTAGTTTTGTTCCTAGTAGGTGCCAAAGAGTTTTCCAAAAATAGCTTGTGAAACGGACATCCCTATCTGAAACAATGGTTTTAGGTAACCCATGTAACTTGACTACTTGATCAAGAAAAAGCTTGGCTACCCTGGAGGCATCAAAAGTTTGGGAACAGGGTATAAAATGGGCCATTTTCGAAAATCTGTCGACCACTACAAAGATTGAATCGTGTTTTCTAAGGGTCTTGGGCAGTCCTAAAACGAAGTCCATGCTAAGATCCTGCCATGGACAATCCGGCACAGGTAAAGGAGTGTATAACCCGGTGTTTTGTCTCTGATGTTTGGCAACCGCACATGTCCTACATCGGGCAACAATATTGGCTACTTGTCTCTTAAAACCTGGCCAGTAAAATTTCTCCTCAATTATCAATATGGTCTTGTTTCTTCCAAAATGGCCAGCCAAACCTCCAGCATGGGTTTCCCAAATTAGAAAATCTCTCAAGGAAGTCTTCGGAACACAAAGCTTGTTTTCCTTAAATAGATAATCATCTAAAAGGGTGTACTCACTGTGGTCACTAGATGGTCCTAATTTCAGAGCTTGGTAAACTTCACTAAAGTCTGGACAATTATCATACTCATCCGTAAGTCTTTCAAATCCAACGACTTCAGTGCTAATCGAGTTCAGAAGCAGGGCTCTACGACTTAATGCATCGGCCACCTTATTCTCAGTTCCAGCACGATGTCTTAGGACAAACGTGTAGGCCTGGATGTATTCGACCCACTTGGCATGCCTAGGATTCAGCTTTTTCTGGGAACTAAGGAATCTAAGGGCCTCGTGATCAGAAAACAGGACAAATTCATGTGGTAGTAGATAGTGCCTCCAATACCTTAAAGCTTGCACTACCGCATAGAGCTCTTTATCATAGGTGGAATACTTAAGCTTGGCTTCATTTAATTTTTCACTAAAGAAAGCTATGGGATGGCTCTCTTGGCTTAAAACTCCACCTATTCCAACTCCAGATGCATCACAAGCAACCTCAAAAACCTTGGAAAAATCAGGCAATCTTAAGATAGGTGCTTGTGTCATTTTCTTCTTAACATCTAGGAAAGCCCTATCAGCAGCTTTTGTCCATTCAAATTGGCCTTTCCTAATGCAATCTGTGATTGGCGCAACTATGGTACTAAACCCTCGAATGAATCTTCTATAAAAAGTAGCTAGGCCATGAAAACTTCGTACTTCATGAATACTTTTTGGCACTGGCCACTCAACAATTGATTTGATCTTTTCAGGGTTAGCAGAAACTCCGTCAGGTGTGATAACAAAACCTAGAAAAATGACTCTATGGGTAAAAAAGTCACATTTCTTAAGGTTTGCAAAGAGATTATTTTCCCTAAGAGCTAAACAGACTTGATTCAAGTGGTCCAAATGGTCCTTCTGGGTCCTGCTATATATAAGAATGTCGTCGAAGTAAACTACGACAAACTTTCCTATAAATAACCGTAGGACTTGATTCATAATCCGCATAAAGGTACTAGGAGCATTGGACAGTCCGAAAGGCATTACTACCCACTCAAAAAGACCCTCCTTGGTCTTGAATGCAGTCTTCCACTCATCCCCTGGTCTAATCCTAACCTGATGATAGCCACTCTTAAGGTCAATCTTTGAAAATATTGTTGCTCCGGCCATCATATCTAACATGTCATCCAAACGGGGTATGGGAAACCTATATTTCATTGTGATCTTATTAATGGCACGACTATCAACGCACATCCTCCAAGTGCCATCTTTCTTAGGGGTCAGTAATGCTGGTACTGCACAGGGACTCAAACTCTCTCTAATAAATCCTTTCCTAAGGAGATTCCCTACTTGTCTTTGTAACTCTAAATGTTCGGTAGGGTTCATCCTATAGTGTGGAAGGTTGGGTAGGGTGGCTCCTGGGACCAAGTCAATGGCATGCTGGATGTCCCTAAGTGGTGGAAGCTGGTCAGGTAGGTCATCTGGAAATACATCCTTAAAGTCTTCTAATACTTTAGCCACTTCCTGAGGGCATTCTTTTTGGGAAGGCTCCTGAATTTCCTTAGTGGTTAAAATCCAAACATGTGTACCCTCAGTGAGTTCTTTCTCAATTTCCCTTTCAGTGATCAAATTGACTCCCATTTTCTTTTCCTTTAGGTGGCTTGATCCTCTCTTAACAATGTCCTTAGGTGGTGTTGGGTTAATCACAAACTTCTTTCCTAGGTGCATGAATGAGCAAGAATTTGATCGGCCATATAGGGTCGCATCATGGTCAAATAACCAGGGTCGACCTAGGATGATACTGCTCACTCCCATTGGTAAGACATCACACCACACTTTCTCCTGATAGGACTGTAACTGGATTTGGACTAGGCACCTATGTTTGATAGGAATCGAAGTGGAGTCTATCCAAGAAACCTTATATGGAGTCGGATGGGGAACTGTGGACAAGCCTAAAGTTTTAACAGCACTAGTGGATATGGCATTTACACAACTCCCACTATCTATGATTATTTTACATACCTTATCCCCTAACTTGATGAATGTTTGTAGGATGTTAGTCCTACGCCAATCTTCCTGTGTCACGTTTTGGGTAAGGATGCATCTAACTACTCCCAACATATCAGGCTCTATTTGTTCCTCGTCTCCTTCATACTCTTCAGCCAAATTGTCCTCAGCCTGATATACTTCCTCGACATTATCACCTAGGGGTTCTTTGGGTTCAGACTCACTTTCTTCTAATTCTCCTATGTGTAAGGCCCTAGTTGGACAATTGCTAGCGTAATGGCCTAACTTATGACATCTATAGCAAGCCACATTAGAATTTGGAGTCCTCTGAACTTCTGGTGCTTTACCCCTATCATCTCTACGGGTCAGAGGGGTGCTAGGGTTGGGTCGACTGGGTCGCATCTGATTTGTTCCTGGCTGCTGACTAGGTGCACTAGTTCTAGGGGGTTCGGGTTTGCGATAAAATGGTCCCCTATGAAATCTCTCAGCATCTCGTGCTACCTGGTAAGCTAGCTCTAAGTCATGGACTTCTCTCAGAAATAACTCTTTCTGGATCTCTTCTCTCAATCCTGCCCTAAATCTCGACAAAGTAACTGACTCAGACTCATCTACATTGCATCTCATTACAAATTCATCAAATTTGGCAATGTATTCGGCTACACTCTTGGTTCCCTGGGTCAATCTCTGCCACTGGTCTAGAAGTCTCTGGTGGTAGGACATAGGAAGGTACTTCTCTCTAAGCCTAAGTTTCATTGCCCTCCAGGTTACTATGGGAACATCACCTCTTTGCCTAATGAACCTCTCGACATTTTCCCAGTATAGCCTAGCCTGACGAATTAACCTAAGCTTCGCGAACTTGCATTTTCTCTCCTCTGTCATGTCATACCAATCAAAGTACTGATCCATCTCTCCCTCCCAATCTATGTAAACCTTAGGATCCAGATTTCCATCGAATGTTGGTGCTTCCAATCTAATACTCCTAAGGGCTCGCTCATCACGGTCTGTCTGATCCTGATTGTGTCTGCTAGGGTTTGGCTCATAGACTGGATCATGGTGTGCTATCCTAGGATTTGGGTCATGGACTCGATCAGGATTGGGCCTCCTAGGATTTGGCTCGAAGAAATGGTCTTGATGAAGAGTTCTTCTAGGGTTGATGGGTGTCTCAAACTCGAATTCAGGCTCTAACTCATTTTGGACTTCATGATTTCCTCCAGGGGTATGAGCTTCTATTCGATCAAGTCTAGCAGTGATGTGGGTTATCTGATCAGTCAAGTTTTGATTGGTCTGGGCTAATTGATCAGTTAAGTTTTGGTTCAGCCTGGTCATTTGGTCATTCAAGGATTTCATTAGACTCTCAAAGTTTTGTTCCATGGTTACACTAGATTGGGCTTGGGTTTGCTGATAAGGTGCTCCTGATCTAGTTGCCATGCACACGGACTCAACTCGGACTAGGGGTTTTGCTAGACCTAGAGTACAAATCAAATATAAGGTCAAATTGATAATCCGGGTTGTAGTAACTTGGCACCTGGCCAGGTAAGTGTAAGGTTAGTGGAGGTTCCTCTTTGCTTGCCTTAGACACCAATTTGAAATTGGCCAGGTAAGCGAACCAACCCACTTTCCTTCGGGCTCTAGTCCCTGAACCACTTGCCTAGACACCAGATACAAGCACACACAAACAGGGTGTCAAAGTTGGCTTGACACTTGACTCGACCCGATCTTGTGGGTGTCCCTAGCTCGCTAGAGAAATTAAATGTCTAATCCATTTTAATTAGGGTTGGGCTCGTTATGCAAGTTAATGATTTTTGGGCTAGGGACAGGTAATGAAATCCTGACCCTATGTCAATTTGATGCCCTTAATTTTGTTTACCATGAAATGAATGCAACAAACATATGGATCAAAATTTCAGGTGCAGAATTAGTGTGTTGCAGTTCTCAAGTGATGGAAAAGTGCAATGTAACAGATTCAAAAAAATTTAAAAAAATCACAGAAGATTGCTAACTTCTAGATGATATTCCATACGAAAGGAAATTTAAAAATAAATTTTATACTATGCTGAGCAGATACTGAAATCTAGATAAAAAAAAATAGGACTGAACATAAAGGAATTTCAGTGATAGTGATGGGATGCGAGAATTTTTATTTTTTTGTAATTTTTTTCTGAAGATGAAATTTTACGTGATGATAACTGACTTAATATGGAGTAGAAAAAAAATTATTTCAATAAAAAATTAACTACTTTCATTCAGACTTTTATGCAAATCTCAGTCAGCTCATTCAGAAATATAGCAAGCAGAATTTAAACAAACAAAGGCATTTACATACCAAACTTCAACCTAAAAATTCACGTCCGGCCAGGGGCTCATTATTCCCATGGGTCGTGACAGTGTACTGGTGTACACCCGCTCAGGAGGCGTGAATTTTAGATCTAGATTGGATTTTAAAAATAATAACTAAGTAGCATGTATGAATGCTATGCATGCAGAAAATTTCAGCAACCTAGTCGGATTCTGGTGTCCACACCAATTCTCCTGGGGTGAGCAGAACTCGACCTAGTCGAGTATGGTTCAGTTTTGTCCTGGTAATGCTCGAACAAGTCTGGGTTAAGTCTTTGCAGGTCCTCTCGAGTAATCCAAGAGTTGTCTGACTCAGGTCGACCTTGCCATTGAACTAGGTATCGCTGATAGTCCTTATTCCTGGCAGTAATGGTCTTGTCATCCAGGATTCTCTCAATCCTCTCTCTCCGCTCGGGTAGGGTTGGTGGTGGACACTCGAAAATATGTTCACTCTTAATGAAAGTTTCTGGCCCAAAAAAGGCTCACTAGGTATTAGTAGTGGTTCTTTGTATTCTACTAGGTCTGAAACATTAAAGGTTGTACTAATACCCATATCAGGTGGAAGTTCCAAAACATATGCATTAGGCCCTATTTTCTTTAAGATCTTGAAAGGTCCCGCTTTGCGGGCATGCAGATTCTTTATAGTTCCAGAGGGGAACCGTTCAGGGTTGAGCCTAATCATCCCATAATCCCCTTCACATAATTCTTTAGCCCTCTTATGTGAGTCAGCTAAGTGTTTGTAAGTTTCATTGCTCAGTTTGATCTTATTACTGATTTCTTTATGCAAATTTGTGACATGCTGTGCGAAAGATTCAGCAAACTTAGAAATTTACACAAGCACTTACAAAATGCAGACTGAACTAGGCATCCTTATTGAGAGGAATTTTATTGGACTTTCTAGGACCTAAACCTAACAGATTATTGACTCTCTAGGTTTGACCCTGGTATGGTATGCACATGAGAATTTACCATGGGTTCCTAGCAAATGCCATAAGGTTTTCCAAAAGTAGGTAGCAAAAGGAATAGGCTTTAAAAGCTCATGCATCCTAGTAATCTCATCAAAATGAAACTTAATGGCTCTAAAATTATGATAAGACTCAGGGAAAGGCAGGAAATAGGAATCCGAGACTTGGGATAATTTAGGGGAATCTTGAAATAGACCTTGGTTACTCATGATGACCTTAAGATTTGAATATTGATCTACAGGCGGGATGCTTCTAGGTAGTTGAAGGTCATCAGGAAAGTCTTCTAAAATAATGATTGGGTTCTTCTCAGGTACCTGAAGGAGTTCTTGTGTCGAAGCTAAAGTATTGGGTTCTTCCTGAGGGCATTGTCTTACGGGAACCAAGTCCTCACTAAATTTTGGTTGTTCTGATGTTTCAGGACTAGGCTCAATAATCTTTTCTTTACCAAAGGTTTCCTCAGGTAAGGTATTAAAGTTGTTCTCTTCACAGTTTTCCCCTTCATATTCATCTATTAAACTTATGTCAGTCTCATACACATATTTACTAGGTTGTTCAAATTTGCCTTCTTCCTTCCCTAGCCCTTCAGTTTGAGGATACCCTAAGTCTTGAGTATTCATAAACTCAACTTGTACTTCAGGGTTCTTACTCCTATCATTCATATGAGCTAATGGGAAAGTAAGAGTTGGTTGGTCTAAGGAAAATTGTTTAGCCAGCATTTGGTTCAATTGGGCCATTAGATCATTTAGGCCTTTCAGCATGGTTTCAAGATTCGGGTCCATGGCTACACTGGACTGGGCTTGGATTGGTGAATATGGTGTCCCTGCTCTAGTTGTCATGCATGCAAATGGACTCAAGCTCGAGCTAAGGTTTCCTAGACCTAGAGCACAAATTAGAGGTCTAATTAAGTGAACCAACTAGCTAGTAGTACTTATGGGACTTAGCCAGGTAGGTGGTGGGGAGTGAAGGTCCCTGATTGCCAACCTTAGACACCAATCTGAGATTGGCCAGGTAGGCGGACCAAATCACAAGCCCTGATGCACCAATCCTAGACACCAAGCCAGTAAGCACACACCAAATAGCTGACACAGTTAACTTGACCCTAACCTGAACCCAACTTGTTGGTGTCCCTAACCCACTAGGTCAATTAACGTTCTACTCAATTTTAATTAACGGGCTGGGATCGATATGCTGGTTGGTGATTTTTGGGCTAGGGACAGGTGATGAAACCCTGACCCTATGTCAAATTGATGCCCTTAATTTGATTTCTCATGAGATGAATGAAATGCAAAGGTGCTGCAGAAGTGTGTTGCAATTTGAAAGTGGTGTGGAAAACGTGATGAAAAAAAATGTCCAAAAATTCTGAAAAATTCACAAAGGATTCCTAACTTATATGTTTCAATGTAGATGAAAGGAATTTTAAAACTAAAATCTATACTAATCTAAGTAGAACCTACAAATGAAGATAAATAAAAAGGACAGAACATAACCCTAATGACAGTATCGAACTGCAGAAATTTTTATTTTTTTTATAATTTTTTTCTGATGATGAAATTTAATATGGTGATAACTGACTTAAAAATGAACAAGAAAAAAAATATTTCAATAAAAAATCAGTGACTTGCCTTTTGGAGCTGCAGACGGATTACAGTAAACAGATGCAAATTTTCAGAAAACAGAACCTAATCAAACAAGTGCAATGGCTTACCCAAAACTTCAATCTAAAAACTCACGTCCGGCCAGGGGCTCAATATTCCCATGGGTCGTGACAGTGTACTGGAGTACACCCGCTCAGGAGGCGTGAATTTTAGATCTTGCTTGGATTTAAAGAAAACTATTCTACCCTAATGCAACCATGCTCTAATACCAAGATGATGCGGCAAGCATATGATTAATGTTTTGAATATGGTTTGTAGAGCAATGAAACCTAATTACACTAGCATTGTACTCATCATAATAAGACTTAAGGATTATAAGAAATTGGACTTTTACTTGATTAGAAACAATCCTAAACTAAGAAGGAAGAAGATCTAGACAATATGGGCTAATGATTGTGGACTTACCTTGATGAGCTTTCCAACCTTCTTTTGATTCATACCTTGAAACTACCAATGCTCAGAACTGAAGAATCTGGATAACAGAGATCAGAACCCTAGACTTGGGGCTTCAGCTTGTTTGTTCTTTATTAAGGTGAACCCAGCCCACAACTCAAAGACTTCGAAGGACCCTGCAATGAAGATCAAAGTTAAGGAAGAAGGATAGGAACATATAGAAGGGATGGAAGAATTGATGAACTAAGAACAGAAATTTGAGTAGATCTGGCCGACTCCAATGCCTTCACTTGAGCTTGGAAGATGCTTTGCTAGGGAAAAAGAATGGCTTTGGCGTGGAGGAAGAGGATGGAAAACTTTCACATAAGAAAAAATACAAGACAACTTCTACTTCCAAAATTTCAACTTCAATTTTCATTCATTCCCAAAATCAATCTCTTTTACAATGGGTGTCCAAGGCTTTTAATAGCCTCACAAAGCTAGCTTTTGAAATTTAAAAACTCCCCAAATCGAGGAGGATTACAAGGGGGTTGGAGGATTTGGTGGAGAGTTTGGAGGGATGTGGGGGGGGGTTGGAGGATTTGGTGGAGGACTTGGAGGGATGTGGCCAACCTCCTTGAATTTGAATCTCCCTTGTTGGCGCCCAAAGGGTGATGAGGTGGCTGGTGAAGTGGCACCTGATGACGTGGCATGGTATGGTGGTCTTCTACTTGGATAAGAATGACATGTGGCGCCCAGTGGTCCTAGTTGATGGTCCTTTTCTCTTGCTTGGTTGATGTGTCTTCTCTTCTTCATGTGGTCAAATTCTGGGGTCTAGAATTTGAGTCTTGTTGCTGGCTTTCATGGCTTTAAGACTTGATTAGACTTAACTCAATTGAATTAGACTTAACTCCACTGAACTGACTTGACTGACCTAGACTTTAAAACTTGAAATGGACTTACAGGAAATGAAATTTTAAAAGTAATTACAGGACTCAATAAACACTCTTGATTTGAAACTTAAAATTAATTACAGGACTCTTGAAAAGGAAATGACTCTTGAAAATAAATATTTTGAACTAAAGGATACAAGGTAACCTAATTATCTTCGATCCAAATTGGGATAAGGCTAACCTTGTTGGAGTGAAGTTTCTTTCGGATTCTGGTGTCCACACCACCGCGCCCGCCCGCACCCGTGCGCGCGCCCGGTGCCCCGCGCTGCCAGGACCCACGCCCGCCCGTGCGCGCGCCCGGTGCCCCGCGCCCGGCGCTGCCAGGATGCGCGCCCGCCCGCGCCCGTGCGCGTGCCCGGTGCCCCGCGCCCGGCGCTGCCAGGACGCGTGATGGGGCACGGGATAGGGATAGGATCGTCGGCGAGCTAAGAAGTCGCCGAAGATTAGGGTATCCTATTTTTTTTCTATTTTCTGATTTCTTTATGGTGGTGACGAAGGAAAAAAAATAGGGATGGAGGATAACGAGGATGGACTACCACGAACCCTGAAACCCACTCTCACAGAGAGACTTCACACCTCTAGGGCATTATACCTACCACCCACCTCACTACATGCAGTCTAGGGTATCTCACCTACAACCCATCTCACTACACGCGGAGCCCAGGGTATTTCACCTGCCACCCAGGTCACTCCTGGAGCCATGAGGGGGATTTCAAAGAACGTGGAGGAAAACGAAGATGGGGGGATAACTAGGGCATCACGCCCCTATGATGTCCCGAAGGACAAAGACAACATCAACACCCGCAGGTGAAGACATAATGGGCCATAGCCCTGAACAACAACTGCCAAACCAACTGACAAACCAAATCCCAAAAATTTAATTTCTTCTATCCTTTTACAATAGGAATGAGGGGTTGTTTATAAGCTCCATAACCCTCATTTGAATTTGAATACAGGATAGGGATAACTCAAATTTAAATACAAGATAGGATAAGATAAGCCTATCCATATCTCAATCATAACCAACAAAATCCTAATTTAATTTCAAATAAAAGATAGGATAAGATAAGCCTATCCATATCTCAATCATAACCAACAAAATCCTAATTTAAATTTTAAATAAAAGATAAATCCTAAATTTATTTTTCAAATTTATTTGCTGCTCCGAAATTTGTACTGCTCCGAGATTCGTGCAGGATGATGTCCCCATCATTCTCCTGAGGTGGGGAGAACTCGACTCCGTCGAGTCAAGCTCAGCGGGGTTTGCGCTCTGCTGGGTTGTATGTGAACTCGGAGGTATCAAGACCATACTTTTCCTTCATCCTCTGGCTCCACGCATCATTCCTGCTCTGATACCAAGTTGATGGGGCACGGGATAGGGATAGGATCGTCGGCGAGCTAAGAAGTCGCCGAAGATTAGGGTATCCTATTTTTTTTCTATTTTCTGATTTCTTTATGGTGGTGACGAAGGAAAAAAAATAGGGATGGAGGATAACGAGGATGGACTACCACGAACCCTGAAACCCACTCTCACAGAGAGACTTCACACCTCTAGGGCATTATACCTACCACCCACCTCACTACATGCAGTCTAGGGTATCTCACCTACAACCCATCTCACTACACGCGGAGCCCAGGGTATTTCACCTGCCACCCAGGTCACTCCTGGAGCCATGAGAGGGATTTCAAAGAACGTGGAGGAAAACGAAGATGGGGGGATAACTAGGGCATCACGCCCCTATGATGTCCCGAAGGACAAAGACAACATCAACACCCGCAGGTGAAGACATAATGGGCCATAGCCCTGAACAACAACTGCCAAACCAACTGACAAACCAAATCCCAAAAATTCAATTTCTTCTATCCTTTTACAATAGGAATGAGGGGTTATTTATAAGCTCCATAACCCTCATTTGAATTTGAATACAGGATAGGGATAACTCAAATTTAAATACAAGATAGGATAAGATAAGCCTATCCATATCTCAATCATAACCAACAAAATCCTAATTTAAATTTCAAATAAAAGATAGGATAAGATAAGCCTATCCATATCTCAATCATAACCAACAAAATCCTAATTTAAATTTTAAATAAAAGATAAATCCTAAATTTATTTTTCAAATTTATTTGCTGCTCCGAAATTTGTACTGCTCCGAGATTCGTGCAGGATGATGTCCCCATCAACGCGCGCCCGCCCGCGCTCGGTGCCCCGCGCCCGGCGCTGCCAGGACGCGCGCCCGGTGCCCCGCGCCCGTCGCTGCCAGGACCCGCGTCCGCGCACGCCCGGTGCCATGCGCCCGGCGCTGCCAGGATGCGTGCCCGCCCGCGCCCGTGCGCGCGCCCGGTGCCCCGCGCCCGTCGCTGCCAGGACCCGCGTCCGTGCGCGCTCCCGGTGCCCCACGCCCGGCGCGGCCAGGACCCGCGCCCGCACGCGCCCGTGCGCGCGCCCGGTGCCCCGCGCCGTGCGCGCGCCCGGACTCGAGCCCGGGGACTCGAGCCCGGTGCTGCCAGGACCCGTGCACGCCCGCGCCCGTGCGCCCCCCTGGGACTCGAGCCTAGCGGTGCCAGGACCCGCGCATGCCCGCGCCCTTGCGTGCGCCCGTGGACTTGAGCCCGACGGTGCCGGGACCCGCGCACGCCCGTGCCATGACCCGGGCGCGCGCGCTGGGTTACCCGTGCACTCCCGTACCATGACCCGCGCACGCCCGTGCCATGACACGTGCGCGCGCGCGCCCGGTGACCCGTGCACTCCCGTGCCATGACCGGGCGCGCGCGTGCCCGGTGAAACGCGCACGCCCGTGCCATGACCCGTGCACGCCCGCGCGCTGCCCCTTGCGCCCGGGCAGCGCCGTGACCCACGCACGCCCGCGCTCTTACACACGCCGGGGCCTTGCGCCCGCCGATGCCATGACCCGTGCACGCCCGCGCCCAGCCCCTTGCGCCCGGCGGTGCCACGACCCGCGCACGCCCGGGGCCTTGCGCCCGCTGGTGCCATGACCCGCGCACGCCCGCTCCCTTGCGCGTGGCCGTTGATGGGGACATCTCAAGCACGGATCTTGTAGCAAGCATAATTCTTGGAGTGGCACAGATCTTGAAGCATTTTTTGGAATAAATTTATTTAGGATTTATCTTTTGTTTAAAATTTGAATTAGGATTTGGTTGGTTAGGATTGATATATGGATAGGCTTATCTTATCCTATCTTATATTTGAATTTGATTCGTTCTTATCTTTTTATCTTGTATTCAAATTCAAATGAGGGTTAGAAAATCTATAAATACTACCCTCAGCCTTTTGTAATGTGGAGGATGGATGAATAAAATTTCTATTGTTCTGTGTGAAGGATCTATGTGATCCTAGGGTATCTGTATGATCCCTTCTCCATCTTCCCAGGGTTTCTGTGTGATCCCTGATTTTGGGCATCTGTGTGAGCCCAGGGCATCTATGTGAGCCCCTTTGCTATGTGCTTGTTCTTCTAGGGCATCTGTGTGAGCCCCTTTGCTATGTGCTTGGTATCAGAGCATGGTAGAATAAGTTCCTGATTGCATAGCATTAAGTCCTTGAAGTACTTGGATCGGGGGCATTACCAGGCCGTCCGGTCTTAGGAGAAAGTAGGGTTTAAACACCCTCTCTTCCCATTCTACGGGGATCTCCTAAGGCGTGTCGGGGTGCCATTGTGATTGACCCATGAAAAAGAAAGCCAAAGGACTTCTTAGATTTCATTTGTGAATTTTGCATTGGGCACGTTCTGTTTTTCTGCTTGCTGTATTTTCTGTAGGCTGACTGTAATCCGCCTGCAACTCCAAAGTCAAGTATCACATTCCTCATTGGAATATTTTTTTTCCTGTTCCATTTTAAGTTGCTTATCACCGTTTAAGATTTCAATCTGAGAAAAATTTACAAAAAAAATGAAAATTCCTGCAGTCCATCAGTGTTATTAGGGTTTCTGTTCTGTTCTGTTCCTTTTCATTATCTTCATTTTAGAATCTGCCTAGAATAGTACAGATTTTATTTTGAATTTTTGTTTCATCTGGTATGTCATCTAGAAGTTAGGAGTTTTCTGTTATTTTTTTAGATTTTTTTGATATTTTTTTCTGCACTTATCAACACCACTTTTAAACTGCAACACACTACTTCTGCACCTGAAATTTGAAATTTGCATGCATCTCATGACAAATCAATTAAGGGCATGAAATTGACATAGGGTCAGGATTTCATCACCTGTCCCTAGCCCAAAAATCACCAAATTTCATATCGATCCAATCCCTAACTAAAATTGATTAGACATTAATTGCCTAAGTGGGTTAGGGACATCAATTTGGTCGAGCCCAGGTTATTGTCAACTCATTGTGTCAACTAGTCTTGTGTGTGCCCTATTACTTGGTGTCTAGAATTGGGACTAAGGGCTTGGGTGCTGATCCGTCTATCGGGCCAATTCCACCGGGCATAGGTAGGCCAGAGACAGGATCTCACACTCCCCTTGTTCTAAAACTTGGCCAAGTATAGAGTTACTACAATCTAGCTTGCCACCTTGATTAGGCAACTAGCTTGGAACTCTAGGTCCAGTTCAATTAAATTGGAAAGCTTGTGCAACCCATTTCTTCATCTATTATTGAAAGCTGGTGTCAAGGATAGAGGTTAAGTGGCTCAAGCCAAAGCGGTTCTTGTGGTTTTTAATTAGGACCCAGTGAAAGCTGGGGGAACCTCCCACAGACCCACCTCCTGACTGGCCAGTGGAAGAGAGTAGCTGTTGATTTGATTGTATCTAGTCAACTCAGTTTATTTGGACTAACCGGTTTAGAAAACTCGTAGTTCGGGTCTGAGTCTAATTGTTTGCATGACAACTAGGTCAGGCACACCTTACCACCCTTCACAAGCCCACCTAGTTCATCCATGGATACTAGTATGGAAAGCCTTATGAGATCTATGATCGAGAAGATGGACCGTTTGGATGCTAGGTTTGACCAGTTCGAGGAAAGGATAGGAACCCTAGAGGAATCTAGGTTGACCCCAACTGAACCACCTTCACCCAGATTACCTTCAGTTCGCCCTAAAGCCCAACGACAGGAACATACACCTGATCCAATTCATAGAAGGCCACATCAGGATTATACTGATCACACTCCGGAGCCAAATCCTAGAAGACCTTGCCATGATACTTTTGATCAGGATGATCGGGCCTTAAGGAATATACGTCTAGATGCACCAACCTTTGAGGGAAGCCTAGATCCTAAGGTGTACATAGACTGGGAGGCTGACATGGACCAATATTTTGACTGGTATGATATGTCTGAAGAGAGAAGATTCAAGTTTGCCAAAATCAGACTAGTCCGTCAGGCTAGGTGTATTGGGGAAATGTCGAACGCATAGCTAGGCAGAGGGGAGACTTACCTATAGTGACCTGGAGAGACATGAGAAGAAAGCTTAGAGAGAAATATTTGCCTATGTCTTATCAGCAAAGGTTGTTAGATCAGTGGCAACGATTGACACAAGGAAATAAGACCGTTTCTAAGTACGTTGCTAAATTTGATGAGTTTGTAATGCGATGCAACGTAGTCGAGTCTGAGGCAGCCACATTGTCGAGGTTTAGATCAGGATTGAATGAAGATATAAAGGGGAACTGTTTTTGAGAGAAGTCCATGATTTAGATCAGGCATACCAAGTTGCCATGGACTATGAGAGGTTCAAAGGAGAGCTACATTTAGGCAACCTGAACCCATTAGGTTTAATCCTCCTGTTAGTCGACCTAGTTCAGTCCCTGGTACAACCATAGACCAAGATCCAGCTCGAATCCAACCCCTAGGACCAACCCTGCCATTCCCCCAATTCCTAGAGAAGACAAAGGAAAGAGCCCTGAAGTTCGAGGTGAGAGGGATGGACTGGATCGCTGGCGAGCATGAAAGTCACTAGAGATTAGGATTTGCAAAGGAGGAAAGAAGAGGGTGCAGGGTTAAAAAAAATAGTGGGGTTCACATAGATTCCCCAAGAAGAACAAGCACATAGCAAAGGGGCTCACACAGATGCCCTAGAAGAACAAGCACATAGCAAAGGGGCTCACATAGATGCCCTGGGCTCACACAGATGTCCAAAATCAAGGATCACACAGAAACCCTGGGAAGATGGAGAAGGGATCATACAGATACCCTAGGATCACATAGATCCTTCACACAGAACAATAGAAATTTTATTCATCCATCCTCCGCATTACAAAAGGCTGAGGGTGGTATTTATAGATTTTCTAACCCTCATTTGAATTTGAATATAAGATAAAAAGATAAGAACGAATCAAATTCAAATATAAGATAGGATAAGATAAGCCTATCCATATATCAATCCTAACCAACCAAATCCTAATTCAAATTTTAAACAAAAGATAAATCCTAAATAAATTTATTCCAAAAAATGCTTCAAGATCTGTGCCACTCCAAGAATTATGCTTGCTACAAGATCCGTGCTTGAGATGTCCCCATCAGAATCGTTGCCCGCCTCGATGCGATGACGTCCACGACCACGCACGTGCGGAACCAAGGTCGGTGTGCGATGGTCCGGACGACCTCCCGGTCCCGCTCCATCGTTGCCGTCGGGATCCCTCGGGCGAAAAACGCGGCCATGCGCGCGCGGAACAAAGGTCGGTGTGCTCTTTGGTCCGGTCGACCTCCCGGTCCCGATCCATCGCCTCCGTCCGGATCCTTCGGGCGAAATCGCGGCCGCGCGCGCGGAACCAAGGTCGGTGTGCGATGGTCCGGTCGACCTCCTGGTCCCGCTCCATCGTCGCCGTCCGGATCCCTCGGGCGAAATCGCGGACGCGCGCGCGCGGAACCAAGGTCGGTGTGCGATGGTCCGGTCGACCTCCCGGTCCCGCTCCATCGTCGCCGTCCGGATCCCTCGGGCGAAAAACGCGGCCGCGCACGTACGGAACCAAGGTCGTGCGCTCTTTGGTCCGGTCGACCTCCCGGTCCCGCTCCATCTGCCCCGTCCGGATCCTTCGGGCGAAAAATGCTGCCGCGCGCGCGCCGAACAAAGGTCGTTGTGCGATGGTCCGTCGAACTCCCGGTCCGCTCCATCGCCTCCGTCCGGATCCTTCGGGCGAAATCACGGCCGCGCGCGCGCGGAACCAGGTTGTGGGTGCGATGGTCCGGTCGACCTCCGGTCCCGCTCCATCATCGCCGTCCGGATCCCTCGGGCGAAAAACGAGGACACGCCGCGTGCGGAACCAAGGTCGGTGCGCTCTTTGGTCGGTCGACCTCCCGGCCCGCTCCATCGGCCCCATCCGGATTCTTCGGGCAAAAAATGCGACCGAGCGCGCGCGGAACCAAGGTCGTTGTGCGATGGTCCGGTCGACCTCCCGGTCCCGATCCATCACCTCCGTCCTATCCTTCGGCAAAATAGCGGCCGCGCACGCACGGAACCAAGGTCGGTGTGCGATGGTCTGGTCGACCCCTCCCGGTCCCGCTCCATCGCCTCCGTCTGGATCCCACGGCGAAATCGCGGCCGCGCATGAGCGTATCCAAGGTCGGTTTTCGATGGTCCGATCGACCTCCCGTTCCCGGTCCATCATCGCCATCCGGATCCCTCTGGCGAAAAACGTGGCCGGGCGCGCGCGGAATCAAGGTTGGTGCGCTCTTTGGTCCGGTCGACCTCCCGGTCCTGCTCCATCGCCGCAGTCCGGATCCCTCGGGCGAAATCGTGGCCGGCGCGCGCGCGGAACCAAGTTCGTGTGCGATGGTCCGGTCGACCTCCCGGTCCCGCTCCATCGCCTCCGTCCGATCACTCGGGCAAAATCGTGGACGCGCGCGCGCGGAACTAAGGTCGGTTTTCAATGGTCCGTTCGACCTCCCGTCCCACTCCATCGGCCCCGTCCGGATCCCTCGGGCGAAAAACGTGGCCGCGCGCACGGGGAATCAAGGTCGGTGCGCTCTTTGGTCCGGTCGACCTCCCGGTCCCGCTCCATCGGCCCCGTCCGGATCCC
>CM038044.1:64033576-64046076 GCA_021397845.1 Areca catechu | reverse complement strand
TTCTGTTGAAAGTTCGGAGCGAAACCCTAGGTCTGGGAGTTTCTCAACCCCCAGCGATCCGTTGCTTCTGAACTACTCTGATAATTTAGTTTCCTTAAAATTGTGCTTTCAATCATCATATTAGTATCTTTCAATGTTAGGTTAACTTTTCTTTGATTTGAAGCCAACTTCTACAAACATATAAAAACAACAAAAAAAAATTAGTTTACTTCCGCATCGCGTCCCTTTATTTGTTCTGCATCATTTTTGGTATCAGAGCCCAGTCTAGGGTTTCTGATTTGCTTGCTTGCTTTGATTGTTCTCTTTTTATTTTGTCTGCTCGAAGTAGACTCCCCAGGACGTCCGGTCCTAGGAACTAAGCGAGGTGCAAGCCTCCTCCTCCCATTCCACGGGGTGTTCCTAGGGCGTGTAGGGGATCCATTGGGTTATAACTTCGTAGCAGGGATTATAAACGGGGAAGACAATCTAGTTGCAGCCCGTAATTGCCCTGTTATTTGAATTATTTGTCCCTGCATAAAACTCCAAATTGCATGATTTTTGCTTCGTTGAAACCAGTATAATTGAACCTATTTTTCATAATTTTTCTGTGATTTATTGGTTTCAATAAAAATTCTGAGCATTAAAATATAGCAACTCTATTTTTTGTGTTCTGCAATTCAATTCTTTTTGGAGTGATCATCTCATAATTTACTAAGGGCAATTGAGCATCTAAGATAAGGGGAGGAGTTGATTACCTCTCCTTAGCCCAAAACCACCATCCAATCATTCGAACCTAGACCTAATTTAAAATCAGTTAGACCTAATTTGCCCTAGTGGGCTAGGGACACCAATTGGTCGGGTCTAGGCTAGTGTTGAGTCAGTTTGCCGAGTTATTCTGTGTGTGCTTAGCACTCAGTGTCTAGAACGGTGGTTCAGGAATCCATTCCCGAAGGGCTTGTGTGCTGGTCCGCCTACCTGGCCAATCACTGATTGGTGTCTAGGATTGGCAATCAGGGACCTAACACTCCCCTTACACCTGCCTGGCTGAGTCCTGAGTTACTACAGGCTAGCTTGCCACTCTGATTGGGCATCTAGTTTGGACTCTAGGTCTAGTGATCCAGTAGTCGATTTAGTCTAGTCTCATTTTGTGTGCTTGCTTGAATCATCATGTCTACCAGAAACGGAGTGCCATATCAACCTGGTCAAACCCAACCTGATTTAGAGGCCATGATCAGAACTCTTACTGAAAGTATGGCTAAAATGATTCAGGATATGACAAACACTGTGGCCCAGTTTAGCGCACAAATTCATGAGGATCTTACCCAACTTAGGGACCGAGTCCAAGTACTTGAAGAACCTAGACATCGAAATTGGACTCCTGACCCCGATTTTAATGTGCCTCAACCTCACCCACATCAGGAGCCTAGAAGGCCTTTATATAGAGATCCTGAACCTAATCATAGGAGGCCTGACCCAGAGCCTGAAGATAGAGATGATAGGTTCATCAGGAACATCAAATTAGATGCACCCACTTTTGATGGTAGTCTGAACCCTAAGGTGTATTCTGATTGGGAGGGTGAGATGGATCAATACTTTGAGTGGTATGCTATGTCTGAGGAGAGGAAATACAAGTTTTCCAAGATGAAATTAGTGCGTCAAGCTAAGTTATACTGGGGGAACATTGAGCTAACCACTAGGAGACGGAATGTTGAGCCCATAACCACTTGGCAGGGTATGAAAGAAAAACCGAGAGATAAATACCTACCCATTTCATACCAGCAAAACCTGTTAGACCAATGGCAAAACCTGAAACAAGGAAACCGATCTGTCTCAGACTACATAACTACTTTTGATGAATACCTAATGAGATGTGATGTGAGTGAAGCCCACGAAGTCACTTTGTCTAGATTTAGGGCTGGACTGAGGGAAGAAATCAAGAGAGAACTATTTCTGAGAGAGGTTACTGATCTAGACCAAGCCTACCAGATTGCACTGAACACTGAGAAATTTCAGAGAGGACCTATACCTTCTAGGGTTAGTGCCCCAATCCCAAGGAATGGACCTAGCCAAGTTATCCCTAGTAAACCTTTTCAGGGTACTTCTACCCCTAGACCCATGGACAAAGGTAAGGCACCTGACACCCAGAGAACCCCTAGTTCAAATATCACCTGTTTTAAGTGTCAGAAATCAGGTCACATTTCCAGTCAGTGTACTGCCATAGCCTGTTTCAAGTGTCATAAGGTAGGTCATGTTGCTAGCTAGTGCCCACGGAGATCCCTTTACATAGAAGAGGGAGAGAATGATAATTCCGAGCCCAGTGAGGAATTTGAAGAAGAAGTTTATGAGGCCGGAATGAATTTGGTTGAGGAGTATGAAGGAGAGGAGGAACCCAATGAATCTGACCAATTAGGAGTTGTAAGATGCATCCTATCCCAGAATCTAGTTCAAGAGGATTGGCGTAGGACTAACATCCTACAGACTTTTCTTAAATTAGGGGATAAGGTATGTAAGATCATCATAGATAGTGGGAGCTGTGTAAATGCCATCTCTACTAGCACTGTCAAGATGTTAGGCTTAATCCCAGTTCCCCATCCCAACCCCTATAAGGTTTCTTGGGTAGATTCTACCTCCATACCCATCCAGTCTAGATGTCAAGTCCAAATCCAAATGCAATCTTATCACGAAAAGATTTGGTGCGATGTTTTACCCATGGGGGTGAGCAGTATAATTCTCGGAAGACCTTGGTTGTATGATCATGATGCCACCCTCTTAGGAAAATCCAATACCTGTGTCTTTAGTTTCAATGGGAAGAAGATTACGATCCATTCCATTCCCCCTAAGGACAAGGTAACTAAAGGAGCCGGTAAGGTTAAGGAGATGAAAACTGGAGTGAACCTAATCAGTGCTAAGGATCTAGAACAAGAAATTCATAGTGGTTCACCCATCTGGATGTTGACTGCTAAGGAACTTAGAACTTCGGAACCCTCAGAGCCTCCTTAAGAAGTTAAACCTGTGTTAAAAGAATTTGAGGATGTCTTTCCCGAGGATTTGCCAGACCACCTTCCACCTCTTAGGGATATCCAGCATGCCATAGATCTAATCCCAGGAGCGACTTTGCCCAACTTGCCCCATTACAGGATGAATCCATCTGAGCATGAAGAACTGCAAAAGCAGGTTGGAGAATTATTGAGGAAGGGGTTTATTAGAGAAAGTCTTAGCCCTTGTGCAGTCCCAGCCTTACTAACCCCAAAGAAAGATGGCACGTGGAGGATGTGTGTTGACAGTCGTGCCATCAATAAAATTACAATCAAATATAGGTTTCCCATCCCTAGACTAGATGACATGCTTGATATGATGGCTGGTGCAATGGTTTTTTCTAAGATTGATCTCAAAAGCGGCTATCATCAGGTTAGGATTAGACCCGGGGATGAATGGAAAACTGCTTTCAAAACTAAGGATGGTCTTTATGAATGGGTTGTTATGCCTTTTGGGTTGTCCAATGCCCCTAGTACTTTCATGAGAATTATGACCCAGTACTTAGAGCTTTCATAGGAAAATTTGTGGTGGTCTATTTTGATGACATCCTGATCTATAGTAAGACCCCAGCAGATCACCTAGGCCACCTTAGAGCAGTCTGCCAAGTTTTGAGGAATGAGAGACTCTACGGTAATCTTAAGAAGTGTGAATTCATGACTAGTAGAGTTATCTTTCTTGGTTTTGTAGTAACCCCTGACGGCGTGGCGGCCGATCCTGAGAAAATAAGGTCCATAGTAGACTGGCCAGAGCCAACCAATGTGCATGAAGTTAGAAGTTTCCACGGCTTGGCTACCTTCTATAGGCGATTCATCAAGGGGTTTAGTACTTTAGCTGCTCCTATCACTGATTGTATTAGGAAGGGAGAATTTCATTGGACTAAGTCAGCCCATAAAGCCTTCCTAGATCTTAAGGATAAAATGACCCAGGCACCCATTCTGAGATTACCCGATTTTTCTAAAGTATTTGAGGTTGCCTGTGATGCTTCAGGTGTAGGAATAGGTGGAGTCCTAAGCCAAGAGAATCATCCCATAGCATTCTTTAGTGAAAAACTTAATGATGCTAAGCTTAGGTATTCTACCTATGATAAGGAATTTTATGCGGTGGTGCAAGCTTTGCGTTACTGGAGACATTATTTGCTACCGCAGGAATTTGTACTATTTTCGGACCATGAGGCTCTTAGATTTCTGAACTCTCAAAAGAAGCTTAACCCTAGGCATGCTAAGTGGGTAGAATATATCCAGTCCTATACTTTTGTCCTGAAACATAAGGCTGGAGTTGAGAATAAGGTAGCTGATGCCCTTAGTCGCCGATCTCTGTTATTAACTTCTGTTAGAACTGAGGTCATAGGGTTTGAGCAAATCAAAGAAGAATATGAGTCTTGTCCGGATTTCACAACTGTGTATCAGGATCTAGTTCAAGGACCATCTAGTAATCACCAGGATTATACCCTTGTAGATGGTTTTTTGTTCTTCAAAAATAGGCTTTGCATCCCTAGAACTTCTCTTAGGGAATTTTTGATTTGGGAAATCCATGCTGGAGGTTTAGCCGGCCATTTTGGAAAAGACAAGACCATTCTAGCTATTGAAGACCACTTTTTCTGGCCTAGCTTGAAAAGGGATGTAGCTAATATTGTAGCTAGATGTCGAACCTGCGCTGTTGCCAAACAGCGAAAACAAAACACTGGCCTTTATACCCCACTCCCTATCCCAGATCGTCCTTGGCAAGATGTGAGTATGGATTTTGTGTTAGGTTTACCTAAGACCCAGAGGAGACATGATTCTATCTGTGTCGTAGTCGACCGATTCTCTAAAATGGCCCACTTCTTGCCTTGTTCCCAAACCTTTGATGCGTCTAAGGTAGCCACACTTTTCTTCAATGAGATAGTTAGACTCCATGGCCTACCTAAGACAATCGTTTCAGATAGGGATGTCCGGTTCACCAGTTACTTTTGGAAGACCCTTTGGCATAAGTTAGGGACAAAACTTAAGTTTTCAACTGCCTATCATCCCCAAACTATGGCCAAACTGAAGTAGTGAACCGTAGCCTAGGAAATCTGCTGAGATGTCTTGTTGGTGAAAACACCAGAAATTGGGATTTATACCTACCAAGGGCAGAATTTGCGTACAATGACTCGGTCAATAGGTCTACGGGTAAGAGTCCATTTGAAATTGTACATGGGTACAAACCTCACACACCTCTTGACCTAGTCCCTTTACCTGTCCACACTCGAGTCTCCGAATCTGCTGAAAATTTTGCACAGCATGTAAAAGACTTGCATAAAGAAATTCATGCCAAAATAAATTTAAGTAATGAAACTTATAAGAAGTTGGCTGATACTCAAAGGCGAGTCAAATCTTTTGTAGAGGGAGACTATGTGATGATTAGATTAAGGCCTGAACGGTTTCCTCCTGGAACCGTTAGAAAGTTACATGCTAGGGGAGCTGGACCATTTAGAGTGGTAAAGAGAGTAGGATCCAATGCCTATGTGCTCGAGTTGCCTCCAGAACTAGGCATTAGCTCTACTTTCAACATTACAGACTTAGTAGAGTACAGGGAGCCAGCTGTGATTCCTAGTGAGCCTTTTGAGCCTAACCCTATCATTGAGAGTGATCCCGACCCTGTGTGTCCACCAACAAACTGGCCTGTGAGGAAAGAGCAGATTGAAAAGATCCTGGATGATCAGGTTATCTCTACTCATAATCGAGGATACCAAAGGTACCTGGTCCGCTGGCAAGGAAGGCCAGATTCTGATGACTCTTGGATCTTCCGAGAAGAATTACAAGAATTGGACCCAGACCTCTTGGAGAGATACCAGAGCCAACTTGAGCCTTACTCGACAGGGTCGAGTTCCTCCCACCCTGGGAGAATTGGTGCGGGCACCAGACTCAGAAGAAGACTTCAGAGCTCCATTTGGATCTTGATTGACATTGCCCGAGAAATTAGGGTTTGTAATAAAGGATTACCTGGTCAACCAGTTTATTTATTTTATTTATTGAGTCACCATTTAAATTTTGTTGAGTCATGTTGACTCAGTGCAAGTCCCAATGTGGTTTCAATTTGGTCCAAAATGGTGCCACATTTGTCTTCCAATCAAATCAAGGTTCAAGCAAGTGGAGACCACACTCCAAGCCACACGCCCAGCCACACTCCGAGCACACGCCAGAGTCCAGGAGGCGCCACAGAGGCATCCCAGTGTCATGGTCCCCACATCCAAAGAAGAAAAAATCAAATTAGAGGCTACTTTAAAGGAGGCGCCCATACCTGCCTATTTTACCTAAGCAAAGAAGGAAGAAGACTTCTCTTGGAGAAGAAATCAAAGAAGGACATCCAACCTACTCCTAATTGAAGTTCAAATCAAAATCAAAGAGCTTAACTTGGAGTGGAAGAAAAGAAGAAATACCATAAGAAGAAGAGGACTCCAAATCCAAATCCAACTCCAAAGGAGGCACCAAAAAAATTCAAAAAAAATTCCTTTATGGCCGTCCCAATTTTTTTTGAACTCTTGGTCGGCCAAGAGAGAAGATTTTCTACCTAATCTAGTGGTTGGAGGAGTTTAGTCCCACATGGGAATTTGTACAAGCTTGGAGAAAATTTTAGGTCTATATAATAGACCCCTCTTTGTAACTTTAAGAAATCAATGAAGAAAATTATTTTTTGCTATTCTCTTGTGTTGAGTGACCTAGGTTTCTCTTCTTCCGCACTATTCTAACTGTTGAGCTCCGTGAGGGGGTAATCCGGGTTCCATTGGAGCCTTGAGGAGGTGAGAGATCTCCATCTTTATCCAAAACCCTAGGTTAGCCACTTGAAATTCCAAAACCCTAGCCACCCTTCATTATTTTCAATCCATCAAACCCTAGATCCATCCATCTCCCACGGCCTCTCTCTCTACAAGTCCAGGCCGTCCACCTTCATCCAGATCCAGTCCGGCTACTTCAGATCCAGAGCAAGTTCCAAGGAAAATCACATCAACATCCAGGAGAATCCAGTTTTCAGCAATTTCAATCTTCAAGTTCATCAACCTGGTAAATCTTTCCCTTGACTCTCTGATTCCATCAATTGTTTTTCTTCTCTTCCAGATCTTGAGTTCAGGAGAAGCCAACCCGCCAAAGGACCAGTATTGCAGGATCCATTATGAAGATATCTGAATCCGAGGATCCAACAATCTGCTCGGGAGAGTTCTTCCACCAAAATCTGTGAAGATCATTGTCTGGTTAGATAAACCATCTCTTCTCTTTATTTCTGTTCTGTTGAAAGTTCGGAGCGAAACCCTAGGTCTGGAAGTTTCTCAACCCCCAGCGATCCGTTGCTTCTGAACTACTCTGATAATTTAGTTTCCTTAAAATTGTGCTTTCAATCATCATATTAGTATCTTTCAATGTTAGGTTAACTTTTCTTTGATTTGAAGCCAACTTCTACAAACATATAAAAACAACAAAAAAAAATTAGTTTACTTCCGCATCGCGTCCCTTTATTTGTTCTGCATCAAGCTCGCCGGGACCGGAGACGGCGCGCTCTCCCCGGCCACTCCCCGCCTTTGGTCGGATGCCCCTCCCGGAGTGCCGGGTTCGCCGCATTGGATGAAACCAAGATGCTCCAGGCGGGTGCCCGTGCCTTGCGCATCGAGACACGGGTCCCGAGAGCACGGGCGTGACTCCGGACCCTCCGCGAGGGCTCGGTGAGTGCCCACGCTACTGTGACCGTGCCATGGCGACGGAGACCCGAATCCCACGGCGGGCCCTGGCATCGCACGGCCGGATGCGGGGCATGCCCGGGCGGGGGCGCGGACGGCAGGCCGCGGGACGCACGCGGGCGCGCGGGTCGTGGCACCACCGGGTGCAGGTCATCGGGCGTGCGCGGGTCGCCGCAGGGGCGTGCCCGGGCCATGGCACAGCCGGGCGCAAGTCACCGGGCGCGCGCGGGCCATGTCCCGCCGGGCGCGAGGCCCCGGACGCGCACAAGGGCACGACGGGCTCGAGCGCGCGGGTCGTGGCACTAGCGTGCGCGCGTCGTGGCACGGCGCGCGCGGGTCACCGGGGGCTCGCGCGCGGGCCATGGCACGGAAGCACGTGGGTCATGGCGCTGCCATGCGCAGGGCGACGGGCGCGCGCGCGCGGGTCATGGCACCACCGGGCGCGAGGCACTGGCACGGCGGGCTCGAGCGCGCGCGGGTCATGGCACGGGCGTGCGCGGGTCACGGTGCTGCCATGCGCAGGGCAACGGGAGCGCGCGCACGCAGGTCGTGGCACGGCGTGCGCGGGTCATGCCACCGCCGGGCGCGCACAAGGGCACTGCGGGCTCGGGCACCGCGGGTCATGGCACGGGCGTGCGCGGGTCACCGGGCGTGCGCAGGCCGGGGCACGGCGCGGCAGGCGCGGGTCACGGAGTTGCCGTGCGCAAGTCAACGGGCGCGTGGCACGGCGCGGGCGTGCGCGGGTCACGGCACCGTCGGGCGCAAGGCAACGGCGCGGGTCACGGCACTGCATGCGCGGGCCACGCACGGGCGTGCGCGGGGTCACGGAGCAGCTGGGTGCGGGATGCCCGGTGTGGCGCGCGGGTCGCGCGCGGGTTTGCACAGGTCACTGGGCGTGCGCGCGCGGGCCACGGCACTGGCGTGCGCAGGTCACGGCGCTTCGGGGCGCGGGTCACGGCACGGGAGTGCGCGGGTCACCGGGCGCGCGCGCGGGTCACGGCGCCGCCGGGCGCGCGAGCGCGGGTCATGGCACGGGCGCACGCGGGTCACGGGGCCGCCTGGAGCGTGTCACCGCGCGGCGCACGGCGGTTCGTGGCACGGGCTTGCACGGGTCACGGCGCTGCCGGGCGCGAGGAGCCGGGCGGGGCCATGGCACGGGTGGGAGCAAGGCACGCGCGGGCGTGCCAAGGGCGTGCGCCGGTCACGGCATGGGCGGGTGCGAGGCACTGAGCTCGCACGAGGGCACGGTGCATGCCGGTCCTGGCACGGCGCGCGCTGGTCATGGCACGGGCCGGTGCATAGCACCGGGCGTGCGCGCGGGTCTTGGCACGGGCGTGGAGCGGGTCACGGCACTGCCGGGCGCGGGCACCGGCGCGGCGTGCCAGGTCACGGCACCGCCTGGCGCAAGGCCACGGCCGCGCGCAGGGAGCGGCGTGCACGGGTCATGTCACCGGCGGGCGCAAGGCCCGGGCGTGCGCGGGTCGTGGCACCGCCGGGCGCAAGGGGCCGGGCGCGGCGTGCACGGGTCATGGCACCGGCGGTGCAAGGCCCCGGGCGTGTGCAAGAGCGCGGGCATGCGCGGGTCACGGTGCTGCCGGGCGCAAGGGGCAGCGCGCGGTGTGCACGGTCATGGCACGGGCGTGCGCGGGTCACCGGGCGCGCGCGCAGCGCCCGGGTCATGGCACGGGAGTGCACGGGTCACCGGGCGCCGCGGCGCACAGTGTCATGGCACGGGCGTGCGCGGGTCATGGTACGGGAGTGCACGGGTAACCCAGCGCACGCGCCGGGTCATGGCACGGGCGTGCGCGGGTCCCAGCATCGCCGGGCTCAAGTCACGGGCGCGTGCAAGGGCGCGGGCATGCGCGGGTCCTGGCACCACCGGCTCGAGTCCCACGGCGCGCGCACGGGGCGCGGGCGTGCGCGGGTCCTGGCAGCGCCAGGCTCGAGTCCCCGGGCGCGCGCCCCACGCACGGGGCTCGTGCGTGCGCGGGCACCGGCGCGCGCCGACGCGGTCCTGGCAGCGACGGGTGAGGGCACCGGGGTACGCACGGGTGCGGGTGGGCGCGCGTCCTGGCAGCGCCGGGCGCAGGGCACCGGGCGCGCACGGACGCGAGTCCTGGCAGCGACGGTGCGGGGTCACCGGGCGCACGCCGGGCGCGTGCGGGCGCGCGTCCTGGCAGCACCGGCGCGGGGCACCGGACACGCGCACGGCGCGGGGCTGGCGCGCGTCCCTGGGCAGCACCGGGCGCGGGGCACCGGTCCGCGCACGGGCACTGGCGGGCGCGCGTCCTGGCAGCATCGGGTGCGGGCACCGGGCGCTCGCACGGGGTGGGGCGGGCGGGCGCGTATCCTGGCAGGCAGCGCCCGGCGCGGGGCACCCGGCGCGCGCACGGTCGCGAGCGGGCGCGGGTCCTGGCGGTGCAGGGCGCGGGGCACCGGGCGCGCGCACCGGCGCGGGCGGGCGCAGGTCTGGCGGCGCAGGGAGCGGGCAACGTGCGCACGCACTGGCGCGGCGGGTGCGGGGCATCGGGTGCGCGCACGGGCGCGGGTCCTGGTCGCGCAGGCGCGGGGCACCGGGCGCGTGCACGTGCGCGGGCGGGGGCGCGAGTCCTGGCAGCGCGGGTGCGGGGCACCGGGCGCTCGCACGTGCGCGGGCGGCGCGGGTCCTGGAAGCGCCGGGCGCGGGGCAACGGGCGCGCGCACGGGCGCGGGGTCACGCGGGGCGCGCAAGGACGCGGGGCATGCCCCCGAATTTGAAATGCTGCTCGCGACCCAGGAACCCCCGGGTGGACCTTGGCCGGATGCCCCGCGCGGGTAGTAGGTTGGCAAGCCCCCTTGCGGGCGGGGCGCGGGTCTTGGCCGCCCCGGATGCGCGTCCGCGCGCGTCCAGGCGCGCGTCCAGGCCCTCCCCCGCTTCTGCAACGTTGCTCGCGACCCTTGGGTACTCTCCCGGGTATCTGTTTTGGATTTTCTGCTCGCGCGGCGCGCGCCCAGGCCTCCATGGACTCACGTCCTGGCTGCTCTGTGATCGCGCCCGTGTCGTGCCCTCCGGGACTCGCATCCTGTGCTGTGTGGTTCCGAGTCCTGGCCGCCCTTTTGCCCCGCGCATGGTGTGCGCATCCTGGACATTCTGGACTCGCGTCCGGGGTGCGCTGGGTGCTCTCTCGTGCTTGGGCCATCCGTGACTCGGGTCCAACGACATTTGGGCGCGAGTCTTGGTCCTCCCTTGCATTCGCAAGCTAGCTTTTGTGCCTCGGAACACCTCGGGATGCCCCTTCTACACCTGCCCCTTCCGAGTGCCGGATCTTCGCGGCCGGGCGCGCGCGGAACCATGGTCGGTGCCGTCCGGTCCGGTCGACGTCCCGGTCCTTCGGCTCCGTCCGGATCCTTCGGGCGAAAACGCGGCCGCGCGCGCGCGCGGAACCAAGGTCGGTGTCCTTCGGTCCGGTCGACCTCCAGGTCCCGCTCCTTCGGCTCCGTCCGGATCCTTCGGGCGAAAACGCGGCCACGCGCGCGCGGAACCTAGGTCGGTGTGCGATGGTCGGGTCGACCACCCGGTCCCGCTCCTTCGGCTCCGTCCGGATCCTTCGGGCGAAAACGCGTCCGCGCGCGCGCAGAACCAAGGTCGGTGTGCGATGGTCCTGTCGACCTCCCGGTCCCGCTCCATCTCCTACGTCCGGATCCTTCGGGTGAAATCGCGGCCGTGCGCGCGCGGAACCAAGGTCGGTGTGCGATGGTCCGGTCGACCTCCCGGTCCCGCTCCATCGTCGCCGTCCGGATCCCTCGGGCGAAAAATGCGGCCGCGCGCGCGCTGAACCAAGGTCGGTGTGCTCTTTGGTCCGGTCGACCTCTCGGTCCCGCTCCATCGCCTCCGTTCGGATCCTTTGGGCGAAATCGCGGCAGCGCGCGCGCGGAACCAAGGTCGGTGTGCGATGGTCCGGTCGACCTCCCGATCCCGCTCCATCGTCGCCGTCCGGATCCCTCGGGCGAAATCACGGCCGCGCGCGCGCGGAACCAAGGTCGGTGTGCGATGGTCCGGTCGACCTCCCGGTCCCGCTCCATCGTCGCCGTCCGGATCCCTCGGGCAAAAAATGCTGCCGTGCGCGTGCGGCACCAAGGTCGGTGCGCTCTTTGGTCCAGTCGACCTCCCGGTCCCGCTCCAACTGCCCCGTCCGGATCCTTCGGGCGAAAAATGCTGCCGCGCGCGCGCGCTGATCCAAGGTCGTTGTGCGATGGTCCGGTCGACCTCCCGGTCCCGCTCCATCGCCTCCGTCCGGATCCTTCGGGCGAAATTGCGGCCGCGCGCGTGTGGAACCAAGGTCGGTGTGCGATGGTCCGGTCGACCTCCTGGTCCCGCTCCATCGTCGCCGTCCAGATCCCTCGGGCGAAAAACGAGGCCGCGCGCTCGCGGAACCAAGGTCGGTGCGCTCTTTGGTCCGGTCGACCTCCCGGTCCCGCTCCATCGACCCCGTCCGGATCCTTCGGGCAAAAATGCGGCCGCGCACGCGCGGAACCAAGGTCGTTGTGCGATGGTCCGGTCGACCTCCCGGTCTCGCTCCATCGCCTCCGTTCGGATCCTTCGGGCGAAATAGCGGCCGCGCACGTGGAACCAAGGTCGGTGTGCGATGGTCCGGTCGACCTCCCAGTCCCGCTCCATCGCCTCCATACGGATCCCTCGGGCGAAATCGCGGCCGCGCGCGAGCGTATCCAAGGTCGGTTTTCGATGGTCTGGTCGACCTCCCGTTCCCGGTCCATCATCGCCATCCGGATCCCTCGGGCGAAAAACGTGGCCGCG
>CM038044.1:63993576-64026076 GCA_021397845.1 Areca catechu | reverse complement strand
GCACCGGGCGTCGCGTCGGAGCCGTCGGGCCGCAGGTGCCCAGCCCGCCGAGACCGGAGACGGCGCGCTCTCCCCGGCCACTCCCCGCTTATGGTCGGATGCCCCTCCCAGAGCGCCGGGTTCGCCGCATTGGATGAAACCAAGATGCTCCGGGCGGGTGCCCGTGCCGTGCGCGTCGAGACACGGGTCCCGAGAGCGCGGGCGCGACTCCGGACCCTCCGCGAGGGCTCGGTGAGCGCCCACGCTACCGCGACCGTGCCATGGCGACGGAGACCCGAATCCCACGGCGGGCCCCGGCATCACACGATCGGATGCGGGGCACGCCCGGGCGGGGGCGCGAACGGCAGGCCGCGGGACTCACGCGGGCGCGCGGGTCGCGGCATCACCGGGTGCAGGTCATCGGGCGTGCGCGGGTCACCGCAGGGGCGTGCCCGGGCCATGGCACAGCCGGGCGCAAGTCACCGGGCGCGCGCGGGCCATGTCCCGCCGGGCGCGAGGCCCCGGACGCGCACAAGGGCATGGCGGGCTCGGGCGCGCGCGCGCGTCGTGGCACGGCGCGCGCGGGTCACCGGGCGCTCGCACGCGAGCCATGGCATGGAAGCGCGCGGGTCACGGCGCTGCCATGCACAGGGCGACTGGCGTGCGCGCGGGTCATGGCATCGCCGGGCGCGAGGCACCGGGCACGCACAAGGGCACGGCGGGCTCGAGCGCGCGCGGGTTATTGCACGGGCGTGCGCGGGTCACGGCGCTGCCATGCGCAGGGCAGCGGGAGCGCGCGCACGCGGGTCGTGGCACGGGCGTGCACGGGTCATGCCACGCCGGGCGCGCACAAGGGCACTGCGGGCTCGGGCACGCGCGGGGTCATGGCACGGGCATGCGCGGGTCACCGGGCGCGCAGGCGGGTCACGGCACGGGCGGGCGCGGGTCACGGAGTTGCCGTGCGCAAGTCAACGGGCGCGTGCCACGGCGCGGGCGTGCGCGGGTCACTGCACCGTCGGGCGCAAGGCAACGTGCGCGGGTCACGGCACTGGCATGCGCGGGCCACGGCACGGGCGTGCGCGGGTCATGGAGCAGCCGGGTGCGGGACGCCCGGCGCGCGCGCGGGTCGCGGCGCGGGCTTGCACGGGTCACCGGCGCGCGCGCGGGCCACGGCACTGGCGTGCGCGGGTCACGGCGCTTCCGGGCGCGGGTCACGGCACGGGAGTGCGCGGGTCACCGAGCACGCGTGCGGGTCACGGCGTCGCCGGGTGCGCGCGCGCGGGTCATGGCACGGGCATGCGCAGGTCACGGGGCCGCCTGGAGCGTGTCAACCGGCGTGCACGCGGGTTGTGGCACGGGCTTGCACGGGTCACGGCGCTGCCGGGCGCGAGGAGCCGGGCGCGGGCCATGGCACGGACGGGCGCAAGGCACGCACGGTCGTGCCAAGGGCGTGCGCCGGTCACGGCACGGGCAGGTGCGAGGCACCGAGCTCGCACGAGGGCACTGCGCGTGCCGGTCCTGGCACGACGCGCGCTGGTCATGGCATGGGCCGGTGCATAGCATCGGGCATGCGCGCGGGTCTTGGCACGGGCGTGAGTGGGTCACGGCACTGCCGGGTGCGGGCACCGGGCGCGGGCGTGCACGGGACGCGGCACCACCGGGCACAAGGCCACGGCCGCGCGCAAGGGAGCGGGCGTGCGCGGGTCATGGCACCGGCGGGCGCAAGGCCCCGGGCGTGCGCGGGTCGTGGCACCGCCGGGCGCAAGGGGCCGTGCACGGGTGTGCACGGGTCATGGCATCGGTGGGCGCAAGGCCCCGGGCGTGTGCAAATGCGCGGGCGTGCGCGGGTCACGGCGCTGCCGGGCGCAAGGGGGAGCGCGCGGGCGTGCACGGGTCATGGCACGGGCGTGCGTGGGTCACCGTGCGCGCGCGCGCCCCCATGGCACGGGAGTGCAGGGTCACCGGGCGCGCGCGCGCGCACGTGTCATGGCACGGGCGTGCGCGGGTCATGGTACGGGAGTGCACGGATAACCCAGCGCGCGCGCCCGGGTCATGGCACGGGCGTGCGCGGGTCCCAGCATCGCCGGGCTCAAGTCCACGGGCGCGCGCAAGGGCGCGGGCATGCGCGGGTCCTGGCACCACCGGGCTCGAGTCCCACGGCGCGCGCACGGGCGCGGGCGTGCGCGGGTCCTGGCAGCGCCAGGCTCGAGTCCCCGGGCGCGCGCACGGGCTCGTGCGTGCGCGGGGCACCGGCGCGCGCACGGACGCGGGTCCTGGCAGCGACGGGTGAGGGGCACCGGGCGTACGCACGGGCGCGGTGGGCGCGCGTCCTGGCAGCGCCGGCGCAGGGCACCGGGCGCGCACGGACGCGAGTCCTGGCAGCGACGGGTGCGGGGCACCGGCGCGTGCGGGCGCGCGTCCTGGCAGCACCGGGCGCGCGCACGGACGCGGGTCCTGGCAGCGACGGGCGCAGGGCACAGGGCGCACGCACGGTCGCGGGCGGGCGGGTGTCCTGGCAGCGCCGGGCGCGGGGCACCGGGCGCACGCGGACGCGGGTCCTGGCAGCGACGGGCGCGGGGCACCTGGCGCGGGCGGGCGCGCGTCCTGGCAGCGCCGGGCGCGGGGCACCGGGCGCGCGCACGGGCGCGGGCGGGCGCGTGTCCTGGCAGCACCGGGCGCGGGGCACCGGGCGCGCGCACGGGCGCGGGTCCTGGCCGCGCAGGCGCGCGGCACCGGGCGCGCGCACTGGCACGGCGGGCGCGGGTCCTGGCAGCGCCGGGCGTGGGGCCCCGGGCGCGCGCATGGGCGCGGGCGGGCGCGGGTCCTAGCAGTGCCGGGCGCGGGGCAACGGGCGCGCGCACGGGCGCGGGGCGCGGGTCCTGGCAGCGCCTGGCGCGGGTCACGCGAGGCGTGCAAGGACGCGGGGCATGCCCCCGAATTTGCAATGCTGCTCGCGACCCAGGAACCCCCGGGGTGGACCTTGGCCGGATGCCCCGCGCGGGTAGTAGGTTGGCAAGCCCCCTTGTGGGCGGGGCGCGGGTCTTGGCCGCCCCGGATGCGCGTCCGCGCGCGTCCAGGCCCTCCCCCGCTTCTGCAACGTTGCTCGCGACCCTTTGGTACTCTCCCGGGTATCTGTTTTGGATTTTCTGCTCGCGCGGCGCGCGCCCAGGCTTCCATGGACTCGCGTCCTGGCTGCTCTGTGATCGCGCCCGTGTTGTGCCCTCCGGGACTCGCGTCCTGTGCTGTGTGGTTCCGAGTCCTGGCCGCCCTTTTTCCCCGCGCATGGTGTGCGCATCCTGGACATCCTGGACTCGCGTCCGGGGTGCGCTGTGTGCTCTCTTGTGCTTGGGCCGTCCGTGACTCGGGTCCAACGACATTTGGGCGCGAGTCTTGGTCCTCCCTTGCGTTCGCAAGCTAGCTTTTGTGCCTCGGAACACCTCGGGATGCCCCTTCTACACCCGCCCCTTCCGAGTGCTGGATCTTCGCGACCGCGTGCACGCGGAACCATGGTCGGTGCCGTCCGGTCCGGTCGACGTCCCGGTCCTTCGGCTCCATCTGGATCCTTCGGGCGAAAACGTGGCCGCGCGCGCGCGGAACCATGGTCGGTGCCGTCCGGTCCGGTCGATGTCCCGGTCCTTCGGCTCCGTCCGGATCCTTCGGGCGAAAACGCAGCCGCGCGCGCGCGGAACCAAGGTCGGTGTGCTCTTTGGTCCGGTCGACCTCCCGGTCCCACTCCTTCGCCTCCGTCCGGATCCTTCGGGCGAAATCGCGGCGGCGCGCGCGCGGAACCAAGGTCGGTGTGCGATGGTCCGGTAGTGATGGGGAACTAATATGCATGCAATTTTTTTTTATGTTTTACATGTTGAGTTAGGTGATTAATTCCAAAATTTCAGATCAAAATTATTTGTAGGGAATTTTGTATGAATTTTTGAAGATCAGCATGCAGATTAGGACCTAGAAAAGTAGCAAAGAAGGACCGCCGGGGCTGAGAAGCCTCGGTTAGGGCAAGTTCTCCTACAATAAAACTACTGGAGGTAGAGGGGTGTACCTGACAATGTCTGTGAAGATCGCAGCGAAGGGGTCTCTCGTTCCTCGACGGATGCGGCCTGGAAAACCGAGCCAAAGACCCGCGGATACCCGGCTTTCTGCTCGGTGATCCGATTGAGGCTTGGCTAGAGTCGTTGGATTCGTAGGAACTCAGGGACCTGCAAACGACCTGTCAGGGGTTAGAAAGCTCACAAAGGAACAAGAAAACAAAGTAAAAACAGCAAGGGAAGGCTTCTTTTGGAGTGGGCGTCCAGGGATCTGGAGGGTTTGTTGGCAGCAGGAAGATGATTGCAAACACCGGGAAGAAGAACTCTCACAAACCCCTTTATGCACACAGCAGGGTATCACACCACTCAATAGAAGAACTCAAGGTTTTCATTCATCAAAAATTCTCCTTCATACAAGAGGCTAGGGTCCCTTAAATAGACCCTTAACCTTGGGCTCCAAGTAAGGGTACATAAGTCTTTACATAAGAATCTTTTTCCCTCTCAAACCCTAGCTAGAAAATAAGAAAATATTAGGTAGAAAAATCCCTAAAAATTTTCTTGACTTAGTCAAGACTCCAAGGATGCCTGGGGGGGCGTGTTGGGCTTCTAGGAGCAGCAAAAGGCTGGCCCAAAGGGGCTCGGGTGCATGGGTTTGGGCCTCTGGAAGCTGGGGTGGCCTGGTAGCCAGGTAGCAGGAATATTCCCTGGTATCTTGCTTCTTAGGGGCTTGGGCTTGGCACCTGGGCTTGATTTCTTTGGGCTAGGATGAAGATGGACCTTTGGAATCATGGATGCCCTTATCTATGAATATACTTTGGCATCTGGAAGGGAATCTGGGCATCTGGAGGTCATCTGCAAGAAATCAGGGTTTTCTGAATTTTTCTCATGGGGTCTTCAAATCTTCAAGCTAGGTTGGACTTGGGCTATACTTCCATGTCTTCAATCTAGTTGGACTTGGTCTTCACTTGTATGATATAGTCTTGAGTCTTCAGTATGCTTGGACAGGACTCAAAAAAATAAAATTAGCTCAACATGAGCTGACTAGCATTGGACTGAACTAGCTCAACATGAGCTGACAAGTACAGAACTGAAATAATAACTTAAAATACTCAAATACAACTAAAATAGACTCAGATGAGCTAAGCCCTTATTACAGATGGACTCATAAATTATTGATCAATTCACAGAGGATTGAAAAGCCTCTATCTTATTCTGGTGCCTCCGGTGTCCCTACCAATTCTCCCGGGTGGGAGGAACTCGACCCTGTCGAGTGAAGGTCAGACTGGCTCACATATCTCTCGAGAAGGTCTAGGTTGAGGTGTTGCAAGTCCTCTCGAGAAATCCATGAATCGTCCGACTCTGGCCGGCCTTGCCATCGGACCAGGAAGCGTTGATAGTCATGGCCCTGGGTCATGATGGCTTGATTGTCCAGGATACGCTCGATCCGTTCTCCTCTCTCAGGCCAAATTTGTTTGTGGACACTCTAGGTTAGGGTCACTCACAATGAAAAGGAATAGGTCCAAAGGCCTCACTAGGTAGCGCTGCCGGTTCCCTATACTCAACCAGGTCTGTAATATTGAAGGTAGAACTAATGCCCAAATCCGAAGGCAAGTCTAACACCTAGGCATTTGATCCAACCTTCTCTATCACTTTAAAAGGTCCGGCTCTGCGAGCATGAAGCTTCTTTTAGGGCTAAGCCTAACCAAGATAAAATCCACTACATCAAATTTTTTGATCCATCTTCGGGAATTAGCCAGTTGTTTTAACATTAGTGCGGGTGGTGAACATGCTAGGCACATGCAGACTCCTAACAAGATGATGCAAAGGACTCAAACCTACACCTAGCAGACTCGACTAAAGAGGTTTATTAGGTCTTAACTACCACTTGGGCATGGGGGCATGAGTCGTGGTTGATGGATGACATGCAGAAGAAAATTTGCTAGTAACTCCTAATAAGTGCCAGAGGGTCTGCCAAAAGTAGGTAGCAAATGGGATGGGCTCTATGGATCCTTGCAACCTAGTAACCTCAACAAAATGTAACCTAATAGTTCTAGACACATAAGAAAACTCAGGAAAGGATAGAAAATAGGAAGTGGGTTCAGAATTACTCTGGTAGGGTGGAGAAAAAGGTTCTGGGTTAGTTGGATAAAGTAGAATCAAAGAAGGCATGTCAGGGACTAATCCTAGACTAATGAGGTTAACCTTATGGGGTTGCGATATATCTATGGGGTTTGTATAATGGAAGCATGGGTTATTAATCTCAGGAAAGAGGTCCTTAATGGGAACTATAGGAGGAGACTCATCCTGAGGGTACTGATTCAAAGAGATCAGGTCCTTAATAAATTCTTCTGGTTCTTGTATTTTAGGACTAGACTCTATAATTTGGCTCTCCTCTATGGTTTCCTCAGGTAAGGCTCTAGTAGCAGTACCTAGATTCTCTTCCTCTATTTGTTCTTCCATTATAGCTTTAGGTTGGATATGGTCAAGGTCAACTAGCTCTGGGTTGGTTTCTACCTGGGTATCTACTGGGTCAGCTAATTCTAGGTCTACTAAAGGTGTCTCCTCTTCTCCCTCATACTCATCCACTAGGCTCACATCAGCTTCATACACTTCCGCGTTAATGTAAGCCTTGTGAATCTCAGGAATGGTTGGAGAAGGTCGGCTAGCAGGAAATTGGTTAGGTTCTGGTCTCTGATTATGGGTACTACTCCTAGTAGGTTCAGGTTGTATAAGAGGTAGTGGCTCACTATTGGGTTCATATTTAGGGATACTAATCCTATGGGATTCAAGTTGACTAGGGGAAGCATGACTAGTACTAGGCTGATACTTAGGGGTTATGGGTTCTCTGGGCTCATAGGACAAGGGTGCAGATCTATGGGTCATGGGATTATAGGATCTCGGGTCATAGGATTTTGGGTTAGCTCTATGGTCAGGTTCTAAGGATGGATCATGGTATGGGGTCCTTCTAAGGTTGGGCTCTCTATATGGGTCAGGATATTGGGTCCTCATAGGGTTGGACTCCCTATATGGGTCAGAATACTGGGTTCTCCTAGGGTTGGGCTCCCTATATGGGTCAGAGTATTGGGTTCTCCTAGGGTTGGGCTCCCTATATGGGTCAGAGTATTGGGTTCTCCTAGGATTGGACTCCCTATATGAGTCAGAGTATTGGGTTCTCCTGGGTTCAGTATCATAATAATGGTCACGGTAAGGGGTTCTTCTAGGTTCAGTATCATAATAAGGGTCATGGTAAGGGGTTCTTCTAGGTTCAGTATTATTGTATGGGTCAGGCTGAGGGGCTCTCTTAGGTTCGACCTCATGGTATAGATCAGGGTTTGGGGTTCTCCTAGGTTGAGGGGACTTAGGATCTGGCTCAGATCGTGACCCATGGGTTCTTGCTATGGTCCCTACACGGCCTCCTAACTGGTCAAACCTATTGGCAAGATGGTCAATTCTATTGTTGGTTTGGGTAGCAGACTGAGTTAACTGGGTAGTCATCTGGGCCATTTGATCAGCTAGGGCTTTTATTTGGGCTTGTAAATTTTCCATGGGTTCAGACATTTGTGAAGGAGGTGGGTGATATGAAACTCCTGATCTAGTGCTCATGCAAGACTCGATCAGACCGACTATAGCTGACTAGACCTAGAGTCCAAACTAGATGCTCAATCAGGGTGGCAAACTAGCCTATAGTAACCCTGTACTTAGCCAGGCAGGTGTAAGGAGCGTGTTAGGTCCCTGATTGCCAATCCTAGACACCAATCAGAGATTGGCCAGGTAGGCGGACCAGCACACAAGCCCTTCGGGATTGAATCCCTAAACCACCATTCTAGACACTGAGCACAAGGCACACACAGGTTAACTTGACACAGTGATCTAACACTAGCCCGGACCCGACCAGTTGGTGTCCCTAGCCCACTAGGGCAAATTAAGTCTAATTAATTTTAGGTTAAGGCTTGGGACTGAATGCAAGGGATGTGGTTTTGGGCTAAGGAGAGGTGATCAAATCCTTCCCCCATCTGATATAGCAAGAGTGCCCTTAAAAGTAAATTATGCAATGATGGCAGGTAGATGAGGATGCAAATTAGGGTTTAGATATTTTTTTTGGTATTTTTTGGAAAATATGTATATTTTTTTTGGTATTTTTTAAATAGAAGAAAACTTGCAAATCATGGCCTAATATACTGGAAATATACTAAAATTAAGAAATATGCAAAAACTCCTAAACAAAACCCTAATACTTCCAAACTTGTCTTGCTAAAAAAACAGAGCCGAAAATTTGTAAGCCCTATTTCAGCTTGCAGAAAATTCACAGGTCATAATAAAATCTTGAAAAAATTTTAAAATTATTGTGAATTATGATAAATCCAAGAAAATAAATTTCAGAATTTTTGGAGTTTTTAAAAGGGAGAAATAATTAAAAGAACAGAGTATATACGGACTGAGAAATTGCAGAAAACAAGCCCTAATCTAAGCTCTGATACCAAATGATGGGGAACTAATATGCATGCAATTTTTTTTTTATGTTTTACATGTTGAGTTAGGTGATTAATTCCAAAATTTCAGATCAAAATTATTTGTAGGGAATTTTTATGAATTTTGAAGATCAGCATGCAGATTAGGACCTAGAAAAGTAGCAAAGAAGGACCGCCGGGGCTGAGAAGCCTCGGTTAGGGCAAGTTCTCCTACAATAAAACTACTGGAGGTAGAGGGGTGTACCTGACAATATCTGTGAAGATCGCAGCGAAGGGGTCTCTCGTTCCTCGACGGATGCGGCCTGGAAAACCGAGCCAAAGACCCGCGGATACCCGGCTTTCTGCTCGGTGATCCGATTGAGGCTTGGCTAGAGTCGTTGGATTCGTAGGAACTCAGGGACCTGCAAACGACCTGTCAGGGGTTAGAAAGCTCACAAAGGAACAAGAAAACAAAGTAAAAACAGCAAGAGAAGGCTTCTTTTGGAGTGGGCATCCAGGGATCTGGAGGGTTTGTTGGCAGCAGGAAGATGATTGCAAACACCGGGAAGAAGAACTCTCACAAACCCCTTTATGCATACAGCAGGGTATCACACCTCTCAATAGAAGAACTCAAGGTTTTCATTCATCAAAAATTCTCCTTCATACAAGAGGCTAGGGTCCCTTAAATAGACCCTTAACCTTGGGCTCCAAGTAAGGGTACATAAGTCTTTACATAAGAATCCTTTTCCCTCTCAAACCCTAGCTAGAAAATAAGAAAATATTAGGTAGAAAAATCCCTAAAAATTTTCTTGACTTGGTCAAGACTCCAAGGATGCCTGGGGGGGCGTGTTGGGCTTCTAGGAGCAGCAAAAGGCTGGCCCAAAGGGGCTCGGGTGCATGGGTTTGGGCCTCTGGAAGCTGGGGTGGCCTGGTAGCCAGGTAGCAGGAATATTCCCTGGTATCTTGCTTCTTAGGGGCTTGGGCTTGGCACCTGGGCTTGATTTCTTTGGGCTAGGATGCAGATGGACCTTTGGAATCATGGATGCCCTTATCTATGAATATACTTTGGCATCTGGAAGGGAATCTGGGCATCTGGAGGTCATCTGCAAGAAATCAGGGTTTTCTGAATTTTTCTCATGGGGTCTTCAAATCTTCAAGCTAGGTTGGACTTGGGCTATACTTGTATGATATAGTCTTGAGTCTTCAGTATGCTTGGACAGGACTCAAAAAATAAAATTAGCTCAACATGAGCTGACTAGCATTGGACTGAACTAGCTCAACATGAGCTGACAAGTACAGAACTGAAATAACAACTTAAAATACTCAAATAACAACTAAAATAGACTCAGATGAGCTAAGCCCTTATTACAGATGGACTCATAAATTATTGATCAATTCACAGAGGATTGAAAAGCCTCTATCTTATTCTGGTGCCTCCGGTGTCCCCACCAGGTAGACCTCCCGGTCCCGCTCCATCGTCGCTGTCCGGATCCCTCGGGCGAAAACGTGGCCGCGCGCGCGTGGGACCAAGGTCGGTGTGCGATGTTCCGGTTGACCTCCCGGTCCCGCTCCATTGCCTCCGTCCGGATCCTTCGGGCGAAATCGCGGCTGCGCGCGCGCGGAACCAAGGTCGGTTTTCGATGGTCCGGTCGACCTCCCGGTCCCGCTCCATCATCGCCGTCCGGATCCCTCGGGCGAAAAACGCGGCCGCGCGCACGCGGAACAAAGGTCGGTGCGCTCTTTGGTCTGGTCGACTTCCCGGTCCCGTTCCATCGTTGACGTCCGGATCCCTCGGGCGAAAAATGCGGCCGCGCGCGCGCGGAACCAAGGTCATTTTGCGATGGTCCAGTCGACCTCTCGGTCCCGCTCCATTGCCTTTGTCCGGATCCTTCGGGCAAAATTGCGGCCGCGCGCGCGCGGAACCAAGGTCGGTGTGCGATGGTCCGGTTGACCTCCCGGTCCCGCTCCATCACCTCCGTCCGGATCCTTCGGGCGAAATCGCGGCCGCGCGCGCGCGGAACCAATGTCGGTTTTCGATGGTTTGGTCGACCTCCCCGGTCCCGCTCCATCATCGCCGTCCGGATCCCTCGGGCGAAAAACGCAGCCGCGCGCGCGCGGAACCAAGATCGGTGTGCTCTTTGGTCCGGTCGACCTCCCGGTCCCGCTCCATCGCCTACGTCCGGATCCTTCGGGCGAAATCACGGCCGCGCGCGCGCGGAACCAAGGTCGGTGTGCGATGGTCCGGTCGACCTCCCGGTCCCTCTCCATTGTTGCCGTCCGGATCCCTCGGGCGAAAAACGCTGCCGCGCGCGCGCGGAACCAAGGTCGATGCGCTCTTTGGTCCGGTCGACCTCCCGATCCCGCTCCATCGCCTCCGTCCGGATTGATGCAGAACAAAGAACAAAGAAGCGTATGCGGAAGTAAAATTAAAATTAATTCTTTTTTTTTTTTTATATATATTTCAGAAATTGGCTTCGACTCAAAGTAAAGCTAAACTACGTTGAAGGAAACTAGGTAAGGATTGAAAGCACAGTTTAGAAGAAACTAAATTATCAGAGTAGTTCAGAAGTAACGGATCGCTGGGGGTTGAGAAACTCCCAGACCTAGGGTTTCGCTCTGAACTTTCAACAGAACAGAAATAGAGAGGCGAGACGGTTTACTAACCAGACAGTGATCTTCTCAGGATTCTGGTGGAAGAACTCTCTCGAGCAGATTGTGGGATCCTCGGAGTCGGCTATCTTCGCAATGGATCCTCCAATACTGGTCTTGTGGTTTGGTCGGCTTCTCCTGGACTCAAGATCTGGGAAAGAAGAGGAACAAGTGATGGAATTCAGATACTCAAGAAAAGATTTACCAGGTTGAAGAACTTGAAAGCCGAAGTGCTGAAATCAGGATTCTCCTGGAGGCCGATCTGACTTCCTCTTAGAATTGCTGTAGACCTGAAGTATCTGGATTGGAGCTGGATGCTGGTGGCCGGCCTGGACTTGGAGAGGGTGGCCGTGAGAAGAGGAATAGACTAGGGCTTGGTGGAAAGAGAAGGGTGTTGGCGGCTAGGGTTTGGGAGTGGAGTGGCTAACCTAGGGTTTGGGGTTTTGGAGATCTCTCACCTCCTCAAGGTTCCAGGGGAACCCGGATTTACTCCCTCATGGAGCTCAACACCTGGAAGCAAGTGCGGAAAAGAGAAAACACAAGTTTGCTCATAAAAAATTTCTTTCATTCATCTGATTGATTTAAACTTACAAGAGGGGTTTAATTTATAAGGCTTTACAAGGGAGGAGGGTTTCACATCTTCCCATGTGGGACTAAAGGAGGGGATCTACAAATTAGGGCAAATCCTTCACATATGGTCGGCCAAGGTACCAAAAAAATTGGATTTGGGTTATAAAAGGCAGGTAGATGGCGCCTCCTTGCTTGGATCTTCAAAAAAAATTTTCTTCCTTCCCTGGATCAACTCTTTTGGACTCCTCCTTTTCTTCCTCCCTAAGTCAAGGTCCTTCCCATCTTTGTTTTGGATGTTTTTGGCAGGTAGTGGGCGCCCCCTTGAAGTTCTCTTCCAAGAGAATTTCTTCCCATTTTTGCTTTGGATGTCTTGGGAAAGTCTTGGCCGTCCCCTTGATTTGTGATCTCTTGGTGGACTTCTCTTTATCTGGAGCATGAGATAAGGAAGTTGCCATCTGTGGAGTGGGGACCAAAGGTTGCTGGATGTAGATATGGCGCCCCTTGGACTGGGAGTGTGGCTGGGAGTGTGGTGTCCACTTGCTTGGTCTTGGGAGAAAATGTAACATCCCAGGTTGAAACCCTAGTCTACTACTGAGTCAACATGACTCAACAAAATAAAATGCAGGTAATGTAGACTCAAGCTAAATTGAGTTGATCTAGTCAACTCTTATTACAAACCAAAAACCCTAATTTTTTCGGGCAAGGTTAATCAGAGATCCAGATGGAGCTCTGAAGTCTTCTTCTGAGTCTGGTGCCCGCACCAATTCTCCCAGGGTGGGAGGAACTCGACCCTGTCGAGTATGGATCCAGTTGGCTCTGGTATCTCTCCAAGAGGTCTGGGTCCAGCTCTTGTAACTCTTCTCGGGAGATCCAAGGGTCATCAGAATCTGGCCTTCCTAGCCAGCGGACCAGGTATCTTTGGTATCCTCGATTACGAGTAGAGATAACCTGATTATTTAGGATCTTTTCAATCTGCTCTTTCCTCACAGGCCAATTTGTTGGTGGACACACAGGGTCAGGTTCACTCTCAAGAGCAGGATTAGGTTCAAAAGCCTCACTGGGAATCATAGCTGGCTCCCTATACTCTACTAGGTCTGTAATGTTGAAAGTGGAGCTAATGCCTAGTTCTGGAGGCAACTCGAGCACATAGGCATTGGATCCTACTCTCTTTACCACTCTAAATGGTCCAGCTCCCCTAGCATGTAACTTTTTAACGGTTCCAGGAGGAAACCATTCAGGCCTTAACCTAATCATTACATAGTCTCCTTTGTCAAAAGTTTTGACTCGCCTTTGAGAATCAGCCAATTTCTTATAAGTTTCGTTACTTAAATTTATTTTGGCTTGAATTTCTTTATGCAAGTCTTTTATATGCTGTGCAAAAACTTCGGCAGACTCGGAGACCCGTGTGTGGACTGGTAAAGGAGCTAGGTCAAGAGGTGTGTGGGGTTTGTAACCATGCACAATTTCAAATGGACTCTTACCCGTAGACCTATTGACCGAGTCATTATATGCAAATTCAGCTCTAGGTAAGTACAAATCCCAATTCCTAATGTTTTCACCAACAAGACACCTTAGCAGATTGCCTAAACTACGGTTCACTACTTCGATTTGGCCGTCAGTCTGGGGATGATAGGCAGTTGAAAACTTAAGTTTCGTCCCTAACTTATGCCAAAGGGTTTTCCAGAAATAGCTGGTGAACCGAACATCCCTATCTGAAACAATGGTCTTGGGTAGGCCATGGAGTCGAACTATCTCATTAAAGAACAGGGTGGCTACCTTAGACGCATCAAATGTTTGGGAACAAGGTAAGAAATGGGCCATCTTGGAAAATCGGTCTACTACAACACAGATAGAGTCATGCCTCCTCTGGGTCTTAGGCAAACATAACACAAAGTCCATGCTCACATCTTGCCAAGGACGATCTGGGACAGGGAGTGGGGTATAAAGGCCGGTGTTCTGTTTTCGCTGTTTGGCAACAGCGCAGGTTCGACACCTAGCCACAATGTGTGCTACATCTCTTTTTAAGCTAGGCCAGAAAAAATGGTCTTCAATAGCCAGGGTGGTCTTATCTTTTCCGAAATGGCCAGCTAAACCTCCAGCATGAGTTTCCCAAATCAAGAATTCCCTAAGAGAGGTTCTAGGGATGCAAAGCCTATTCTTAAAGAACAGAAAGCCATCTAAAAGGGAATAATCCTTATGTTCACTAGATAGTCCTTGAGTTAGATCCTGGTATACAGTTTTGAAATCTGGACACGACTCATATTCTTCTTTGATTTGCTCAAACCCTATGACTTCAGCCCTAACAGAATTCAACAACAAAGATCGACGACTAAAGGCATTAGCTACCTTATTTTCAGACCCAGCCTTATGCTTCAAAACAAAAGTATAGGACTGGATATACTCTACCCACTTAGCATGCCTAGGGTTAAGCTTCTTCTGAGAATTCAAGAATCTAAGAGCCTCATGGTCCGGAAACAGCACAAATTCTTGCGGTAGTAAATAATGTCTCCAGTAACGTAAAGCTTGCACTACCGCGTAAAATTCCTTATCATAGGTAGAATACCTAAGCTTAGCATCATTAAGTTTTTCACTAAAGAATGCTACGGGATGGCTCTCTTGGCTTAGGACTCCACCTATACCTACTCCTGAAGCATCACAGGCAACCTCAAATACCTTTGAAAAGTCCGGTAGTCTCAAAATGGGAGCCTGGGTCATCCTATCCTTAAGATCTAGGAAGGCTTTATGGGCTGCTTTGGTCCACTGAAATTCTCCCTTCCTGATGCAGTTTGTGATAGGAGCAACTACGGTACTAAACCCCTTGATGAATCGCCTATAGAAGGTAGCCAAGCCATGGAAACTTCTGACTTCATGCACACTGGTCGGCTTTGGCCATTCTACTATGGACCTAATCTTTTCAGGATCGGCAGCCACGCCGTCAGGGGTTACAACAAATCCAAGGAAGATAATCCTACTGGTCATAAATTCACACTTCTTGAGATTACCGTAGAGACTATCATTCCTTAAAACTTGACAGACCTGTCTAAGGTGGCCTAGGTGATCTGCAGGGGTCTTACTATAGATCAGGATGTCATCAAAATAGACCACTACAAACTTCCCTATGAAAGCTCTAAGTACCTGGGTCATAATCCTCATGAAAGTACTAGGGGCATTGGACAACCCAAAAGGCATAACAACCCATTCATAGAGACCATCCTTAGTATTGAAGGCGGTTTTCCACTCATCCCCTGGTCTAATTCTAACCTGATGATAGCCGCTCTTGAGATCAATTTTAGAAAAAATCATGGCACCGGCCATCATATCAAGCATGTCATCTAGTCTAGGGATGGGGAACCTATACTTGATTGTGATTTTATTGATGGCATGACTGTCAACACACATCCTCCACGTGCCATCCTTCTTCGGGGTTAGAAGTGCAGGGACTGCACAAGGGCTAAGACTCTCTCTAATGAACCCCTTCCTCAACAATTCGCCAACCTGCTTTTGCAGTTCTTTATGCTCCGATGGATTCATCCTATAATGGGGCAAGTTGGGTAAAGTAGCTCCTGGGACTAAATCTATGGAATGCTGAATATCCCTAAGAGGTGGAAGGTGGTCTGGCAGATCCTCGGGAAAAACATCCTCAAATTCTTCTAATAAAGGCATAACTTCCTGAGGAGGCTCTGAGGGTGTAGGAGTCCTAAGTTCCTTAGCGGTCAACATCCAAATGGGTGAACCACTATGAATTTCTTATTCTAGATCCTTGGCACTAATCAGGTTCACTCCAGTCTTCATTTCCCTAACCTTACTGGTTCCTTTAGCTACCTTGTCCTTAGGAGGGACTGAATGGATTGTGATTTTCTTCCCATTGAAACTAAAGACACAGGTGTTGGATTTTCCTAAGAGGGTGGCATCATGATCATACAACCAAGGTCTTCCAAGAATTATACTGCTCACCCCCATGGGCAAGACATCACACCAAATCTTTTCTTGATAGGATTGCATTTGGATTTGGACCTGACATCTAGACTGGATGGGTATAGAGGTAGAGTCTACCCAAGAAACCTTATAGGGGTTGGGATGGGGGACTGGGGTTAAGCCTAACATTTTGACAGTGCTAGTAGAAATGGCATTCACACAGCTCCCACTATCTATGATGATTTTACAAACCTTATCCCCTAGTTTAAGGAAAGTCTGTAGGATGTTGGTCCTACGCCAATCTTCCTGAACTTTAGTCTGGGACAGGATGCATCTTACAACCCCTAAGTGGTCAGATTTAGTGGATTCTTCCTCTCCTTCATACTCATCAACCAAATTCATTCTGGCCTCATAAACTTCTTCTTCAAACTCTTCATTTGGCTCGGAATTCTCTTCTCCTCCCTCTTTTATATATAGGGATCTATGAGGGCACTGGCTAGAGACATGACCTACCTTATGACACTTAAAACAAGCTATGGCTGTGCATTGGGTGGAGATATGACCGGGCTTCTGGCACTTAAAACAGACGATACTAGGGGTTCTCTGGGTGTCAGGTGCCTTACCTTTGTCCATGGGCCTAGGGGTGGGGATACCCTGATTAGGCTTGCTAGGGGTAACCTGGCTAGGTCCATTTCTTGGGATTGGGGCACTAACCCTAGATGGCATGGGTCCTCTCTGAAATTTCTCAGTGTTCAGTGCAATCTGATATGCTTGGTCTAGGTCAGTAACCTATCTCAGAAACAACTCTCTCTTAATATCTTCCCTAAGCCCAGTCCTAAATCTAGACAAAGTGACCTCATGGGCTTCACTCACATCACATCTCATCAGGTATTCATCAAAGGTGGTTATGTAGTCTGAAACAGATCGGTTCCCTTGTTTCAAAGTCTGCCATTGGTCTAACAGATTTTGCTGGTATGAAATGGGTAGGTACTTGTCTCTAAGTTTCTCTTTCATACCCTGCCAAGTGGTTATGGGCTCTACATTTCGTCTTCTAGTGGTCAGCTCAATGTTCCCCCAGTATAACCTAGCTTGACGTATTAATTTCATCTTGGCAAACTTGAATTTCCTCTCCTCAGACATGGCATACCACTCAAAGTATTGGTCCATCTCACCCTCCCAATCAGAATACACCTTAGGATTTAAACTACCATCAAAAGTGGGTGCATCTAACTTGATGTTCCGAATGAACCTATCATCTCTATCCTCAGGTTCTAGGTCAGGCCTCCTATGATTAGGTTCAGGATCTCGGTATAAAGGTCTTCTAGGCTCTTTGTGTGGGTGAGGTTGAGGCACATTAAAATCTGGGTCAGGAGTCCAATTCCGATGCCTAGGTTCCTCAAGTACTTGGACTCGATCCCTAAGCTGGGCAAAATTCTCATTCATATCCTGACTTAATTTGTTCATACTCTCAGTAAGAGCTCTAACCATGGCCTCTAAATCAGGTTGGGTTTGACCAGGTTGGTAGGGCACTCCATTCCGGGTAGACATGATGCAAGCAAACACACAAAATGAGACTCAACTGAACGACTACGGGCTAACTAGACCTAGAGCCCAAACTAGATGCCCAATCAGAGTGGCAAGCTAGCCTGTAGTAACTCAGGACTTAGCCAGGCAGGTGTAAGGGGAGTGTTAGGTCCCTGAATGCCAATCCTAGACACCAATCAGAGATTGGCCAGGTAGGCGGACCAGCACACAAGCCCTTCGGGATGGAATCCCTGAACCACCGTTCTAGACACTGAGTACAAAGCACACACAGAGTAACCTGACAAATTGACTCAACACTAGCCTTGACCCGACTTGTTGATGTCCCTAGCCCACTAGGGCAAATTAGGTCTAATCAATTTTAGATTTAAGGCTTAGGTTCGAATGAAGGGGTGGTGGTTTTGGGCTAAGGAGAGGTTATCAACTCCTCCCCTTATCTTAGATGCTCAAATGCCCTTAAGTTGAATTAAGAGATGAACACTCAAAATAAATGGATTGCAGAACACAAAAATAGAGTTGCAGTAATTTAATTCTCAGAAATCGCACGGAAACCAATAAATCATGAGAAAACTATGAAAATTAGTTTCAATTATAATGGTTTCAGAAAAACAAAAATCACTAAATTTGGAGTTACCTGCAGTGAGAAATAATTCCTGTAACAAGGAAATTACGGGCTGAAAACAGAGCACTTCCCTGTTTACAATTTCAACTACGAAGTTGTAACCCAACGGATCCCCTACACGCCCTAGGAACACCCAGTGGAATGGGAAGAGGAGGTTTGCACCTCGCTTCGTTCCTAGGACCGGACGTCCTGGGGAGTCTACTTCGAGCAGACAAAGTAAAAAGAGAGAGACTCAAACAAGCAATCAAAACAGAAACCCTAGACAGGGCTCTGATACCAAAAATGATGCAGAACAAAGAACAAAGAAGCGTATGTGGAAGTAAAATTAAGATTAATTCTTTTTTCTTTTTTTATATATATATTTCAGAAATTGGCTTCGACTCAAAGTAAAGCTAAACTACGTTGATGGAAACTAGGTAAGGATTGAAAGCACAGTTTAGAAGAAACTAAATTATCAGAGTAGTTCAGAAGTAACAGATCGCTGGGGGTTGAGAAACTCCCAGACCTAGGGTTTCGCTCTGAACTTTCAACAGAACAGAAATAGAGAGGTGAGACGGTTTACTAACCAGACAGTGATCTTCTCAGGATTCTGGTGGAAGAACTCTCTCGAGCAGATTGTGGGATCCTCGGAGTCGGCTATCTTCGCAATGGATCCTCCAATACTGGTCTTGTGGTTTGGTCAGCTTCTCCTGGACTCAAGATCTGGGAAAGAAGAGGAACAAGTGATGGAATTCAGATACTCAAGAAAAGATTTACCAGGTTGAAGAACTTGAAAGCCGAAGTGCTGAAATCAGGATTCTCCTGGAGGCCGATCTGACTTTCTCTTAGAATTGCTGTAGACCTGAAGTATCTGGACTGGGGCTGGATGCTGGTGGCTGGCCTGGACTTGAAGAGGGTGGCCGTGAGAAGAGGAATAGACTAGGGCTCGGTGGAAAGAGAAGGGTGTTGGCGGCTAGGGTTTGGGAGTGGAGTGGCTAACCTAGGGTTTGGGGTTTTGGAGATCTCTCACCTCCTCAAGGTTCCAGGGGAACCCGGATTTACTCCCTCACGGAGCTCAACACCTGGAAGCAAGTGCGGAAAAGAGAAAACACAAGTTTGCTCATAAAAAAATTTCTTTCATTCATCTGATTGATTTAAACTTACAAGAGGGGTTTAATTTATAAGGCTTTACAAGGGAGGAGGGTTTCACATCTTCCAATATGGGACTAAAGGAGGGGATCTACAAATTAGGGCAAATCCTTCACATATGGTCGGCCAAGGTACCAAAAAAATTGGATTTAGGTTATAAAAGGCAAGTAGATGGCGCCTCCTTGCTTGGATCTTCAAGAAAAATTTTCTTCCTTCCCTGGATCAACTCTTTTGGACTCCTCCTTTTCTTCCTCCCTAAGTCAAGGTCCTTCCCATCTTTGTTTTGGATGTTTTTGGCAGGTAGTGGCCGCCCCCTTGATTTGTGGTCTCTTGGTGGACTTCTCTTTATCTGGCGCATGAGAGAAGGAAGTTGCCATCTGTGGAGTGGGGACCAAAGGCTGCTGGATGTAGATATGGCACCCCTTGGACTGGGAGTGTGGCTGGGAGTGTGGTGTCCACTTGCTTGGTCTTGGGAGAAAATGTAACATCCTAGGTTGAAACCCTAGTCCACTACTGAGTCAACATGACTCAACAAAATAAAATGCAGGTAATGTAGACTCAAGCTAAATTGAGTTGATCTAGTCAACTCTTATTACAAACCAAAAACCCTAATTTTTCCGGGCAAGGTTAATCAGAGATCCAAATGGAGCTCTGAAGTCTTCTTCTGAGTCTGGTGCCCACTGAAAGATTGTGCCCAGAAAGCCAATTGAAATATTGTAATTTTGATCCCAAAATCAATGAATTGACATTTTATAAAGGCATTATTTTCATCATTTGCTGTGTCTTTTTGATTTTATGATGAATCCCATAGATTAGGGCTATGGTTTTAGGGTTATGATGAGATCATACCAGTAAGACCTAAAGCCTTAAAACCCTAATCTAAAATATTCCTGGTCGATGGGACATTGAGTTGGGGATCAATGTTTCCGGCAAGACCAGCACATCCTATATATGTTTTGTAATAAGGGTGACTGATCTCACAGTCACTTGTGTTTGACACTAATACTAGGATGTGAGTGTTCATTAGAGAATGAGTTCACTGAATTGATCCAGATTGAGAATATCTAATGGAATCTTATCTGTTTGTCAATAGATAATTCTCATAGTGGGAGTAGTGCATGTGGTCCTTTGACCTGAGACTACCATAGTACCTTATATACATGAATCCATACTTTGGTTCACAGTCAATCATGACACTGAGTCATGCACGAGGTGATACTGGTTATGGTGGATTGTATATGGAGGTTGTGAGTAGGTCAACAAGGAATTGATCAGCCCTAGTAAGAGGGAATAGCATCCAGCTAATTTCAAATGATGGATTCAGGAAACCTTTGATCAAAGTATGAACATTAGAGTTATTTTCTAATGGTTCATTAATGAATCATCGTTATAAAGATTGAGCTAGGGATGAATATGAAAATTGGATTTGACAAATATCCATATTCATAATCATATTCGGGATGCAAGTTGATCAAAGGACTGAATTGCCCAGTAACTCACCACTGAAGGGTATTTTGGTAATTCCACCAAAATTCCACATCTTCCGGGTAGACATGATACGTTGCTAGACGTCAATCTTGTCTTGTAGGTATATGATTGAGTCATAATAATTCAAATCAGTCAATTTGAATTAGATTCTAATTGACCGAGTCGAGCTAGTTTGAGTTGACCTAAATCGGCTTAGTTGAGATCTAACCGAATTAAGTCAAATAACACTCGGACCTACTGTTGGCTAGGTGTGGAACCCAATGGGTCACACACAAAAGAAAATTGATGAAGGATTTAATTTGGAATTAAATCATGTTTGCAGGATAAACACACTAGCATGTGTTGCAGACCAAATTTCTATTCGAATTTGGTTCCGAATTGGGCTTAATTGGGTTCTAATTGAACCAGATTAAGGTCCAATTTATTTTTTAGGACATTGGGCTAACCCATGGCTAAACCCAAGTGAACTTAGTTCACTAAGACCCTCTCTCCAAGCCGCCCCCTCCCTCTTCTCACCCGCGCGCGCCAAGAAAGAAAAGTCCACGCGCGTGGACTTCTCTTAAACCGTGTGAGAAAGAAAATGTCGGAGAAAAATCTGAAAAGAGGTGTTTCAGATCCTTGTCTGGCACCCTTGGATCTGGATCTGATGGCCAGAAAAATTTAAGAAAAAGATCCGTCACTTTTCGATCGCAAATCCGTCTCCAAAAGTCGCGATCCTTCCTGAAGTTTTTCCAAGAGTTCTCCTCGTCGGAAAAACGAAAATCAAATCGGAGAATCGTGATTTTTGGTTGAGGGGACGCGTGAGGAATGAGGGATCGTGATCCCTGGGGTTTCAGAGGGTTGCATTATTTCGAGATGACACCCCTCTGAGATCTATAAATAGGGTTGGGGTTCTCGGGGGTTTTCATGCAACATAGTTCAGAGATCCAATTCCCTTACTTCCTCTCCAGAATACTCCTTCCTCTTGTTCTTGTTGGGTATTGTTTCCATTACAGAGGTATCCTCTGTCGAAACTCTAACCCTAAACAAGAATAAGAAGAAGGTCTTGAACGGTAAAGGAAAGAACAGGGAAAGGATCTATTCTTCTTTTCTTCTTGAATTAAGACTTTGACTGTCTTAATTTTTCCTTCCAATTCAATTCAAGAAAAGGGATTCAAGAAAGGGAATTCTTGAAGAAAATTCAAGAAGAGGAAAGAAGGAAGAAAAAGAAATTTTCAAGAAAGAAAATTTCAGCCCAAAGGTCCAAGAATTGAATTCTTGAAAAAGAATTCAAGAAGAGGAACCAAGAAATAGAAATTTTTGTCTTCATTATTTTTCTGTGTGGATCACCATTGGAGGGTGAACATTTGGGCACCTGGTGGAGACTCAGAGTTTGGATTTTGCGATACAGTTAGTATCTTAATTTGAGATTAAATCTTATATAAACATCTTATATGTTTTAATTCTTTTAAGGAGATTTTGGGTTGAAGGTTTGGTGAAGATTTCATAAAGATAAAAATTTTTGAAATCTATGATTCCGCCTTGCCACCGAACCCTACAGTGGTATCAGAGCCTCCTTATTAAGATTAAAATATATATTCTAAATTTTAGATGCATATTCATATAAGTAACATGAGATGTAATATATGTTTGTTATAATGTCACCAATTAGGGTTTTCACTCAAACCCTAATTGTTGTAGAGATATGCATAGAGATCTAGTCATCATACTGAAATAAGTTTGCCCTGGCATAATGGTGGATCCATTATGTGGTAAATGGTTGTCCTAGTATGATGACACACTAATCACATATTTGTGTTAATTATGCATATGTGTTTGATGTATGCCACCAATTAAGGTTTTCACTTAAACCTTAATTTGCATAGAGATATGTTTAGCCTTCTAGTCATCATACTGAAATAAGGTTGCCCTGGCATAATGGTGGATCCATTATGTGGTAAATGGTTGTCCTAGTATGATGGCACACTATGGCACATATTTGCTAGAATGTGCTTTGTTTTAATAAAGCCCTCTTTAACAATATATTAAGTTGTAGTGTCATATACCAAAAGCAAAAATAATCAATATGATTAGTTTATCATTCGGTGTCTAGGAAAAGTGGTTCATGATCGGTAAAGAGGACATGGTTTTTAATTGGTTCCGTTGACTGACCTGGCCAATTCTTATTGGTGTCTAAGGAAAGCAACGGGGGGACTCCCACCACTCTCCCACTTACCTGGCCGATATAATTAACTTAATTATTGATTAATATGCTCAGTGTAATATTCACTACATATGGCTTTCCTTCATGCCAAGTCATTATTATGTTATGATCCATATTAGGTTTGTTGTGTACACACAAGGCCTTTTCTTTATGGTGACTAACATAATTTTTCTTGGTACATTTGATGCTTACGGAATGATTTAATATAATACTTTGTTGTGTACACACAAGGGTATTATGATTAATATCATGACTATATAGCAATGAAGGGTCTAACTTAACTAAAATATTATAGTTTGTTGTGTATACACAAGGCTATTAATATTTTAGAGGCCAAGATAAGTTGAGAATTGTATCAATTACAATTGGAAAGAGTTTTCCTACCTTTGAACTTATATAAGATTTGTTGTGTACACACAAGGTCTTTTATAAGGAATTAGGATCTCAATCCCACTAAGAGAACCAATTAGGGTTTTCTCGATCATCACATTGAGGGTTATGATGCTTGATAAAATAGTGGGAGACATAATTAAGTTAAAGTCCTAATTTAATTATGTTTTGTCAACATTGATTGTCTGCTTATGTAATGTTGTTTGTTAATGTAGATTAAATGGCCTCTTCACTCTCACTCCGTAGCATTCTTGATGCAAATAAATTGACTGGACCAAACTATGTTGATTGGTTGAGAAACCTGAAGATAGTACTCAGCCAAGAAAGAATTTCTTATATTCTTGATACCCCAACCTTGGAACCATTAGGGGAAGATGCCTCGCAAGAGGATAAGACCACATATAACACATGGCAAAATGACTCACTTACTGTCAAGTGTATAATGCTTGCCTCTATGACCAATGAGTTACAGAGGCAACATGATAGCATGGACACAAACTCCATATTGCTCAATTTAAAAGAACTTTATGGAGAACATAGTCGAACTGCAAGATATGAAATATCTAAGCAGTTATTCCGTGCAAGGATGACAGAAGGTACATCCGTACAAGACCATGTATTAAAGGTTATTGACCTAATCACCCGATTGGGTCAATTGGGTTTTGTCATGGATGGGGAGTTGAATCAGGATTTAATCCTGCAGTCACTCCCAGAGTCATTTTCACAGTTTGTTCTTAATTATCATATGAACAAACTTAACACTTCCTTGCCTGAGCTGTTGAATATGTTAAAAACAGCAGAGAGCCATTTAAAGAAAAATAAGGCTCCACTTCTTCTTGTGGATGGTGTAAACAAGAAGAAAATAGGCAAAAAGGGTTCCAAGAGGAGGTTAAATCCAAAAGGGGGCATCAAGAAAAAGAAAGGAAAGAAGGCCTCCGGACAAATGACCTGCTTTCATTGTGGCAAGCCGGGTCACTGGAAAAGAAACTGCAAGGTTTACCTTGCAAGTCTGAAGCCCGGTGCTAGTAATGCACCAACAGGTATGTATGAGATACATGCAATTTTGTCAGTAGACACTTCTAATTCAAACTCTTGGGTATTGGATACTGCTTGTGGTCATCATATCTGCAAATCATTGCAGGGACTACAGAACATTAGAGTTTTGAAGGAAGGCGACTTCGAGCTCTACGGTGCTGGAGGAGATTCCATCCAAGCAGAAGCTGTAGGGACTTATATGTTGAAGCTGCCTTCTGGGAAGATTTTAGAGTTAAAGAATTATTATTTTATGCCTAGAATCATTAGAAACATCATATCTGTACCCTTGTTACTTAAACAAGGATATATTATGAATGTAATGAGCAGTGGCTGCTCAATCAGTTTTTCTAATGAAATAATATTTAATGGCATATTTTGCAATGGTCTCTTAACTTTATCTTCTGATGACAATATACTACATATTAGTAATAAACGAAAAAGAGATAAAGTAAACAATACTTTACTTTGGCACTGTCGTCTTGGACATATTAGTGAGCAGAGGATTAACAAGTTATACAAGGAAAAATTCCTTAATCCTTATGACTATGAATCATTAGGAACTTGTGAATCATGTCTCATGGGTAAAATGACCAAGACTCCATTTAGTGGACATAATGAAAGGACAACAGAGTTATTAGGACTCGTACACACTGATGTATGTGGACCTATGACAACTCAGGCCAAGGGTGGATACTCATATTTCATCACATTCACTGATGATTTTTCAAGGTACGGATTTGTGTATCTAATGAAACATAAGTCCGAAGCTTTTGAAAAATTTTTAGAGTATCAAAGTATGGTAGAGAAACAAACGGGAAAAAGTATTAAGATCCTTCGATCAGATAGAGGAGGTGAATACTTATCCACCGAGTTTCTTGATCACCTTAAACAAAAGGGAATCATCTCTGAATGGACTCCTCCTTACACACCATAATTAAATGGTGTTGCTGAAAGGAGAAATCGTACTTTATTAGATATGGTACGGTCCATGATGTGCTTCACAGACTTACCTGTTTCTTTCTGGGGATATGCCTTGGAAACAGTGGCTAATATTTTGAATAGAGTGCCATCTAAATCTGTATCTGGTATTCCATATGAGTTATGGAGGGGAAAGAAACCCAATCTTAAGTACCTTAAGATATGGGGATATCCAGCTTATGTCAAAAGAAATTTTGGACAAAAGCTTGATGCTAGAGCAGAAAAATGTCTATTTGTTGGATATCCCAAAAATAGTATAGGATATCTATTCTACCACCCTACTGAACAAAAGATTTTAGTCAGTAGGCATGCCATTTTTATGGAAAAGGAATTCATCCTACAAAAGGGCAGTGGGAGAAATATTGAACTTGAAGAAGTTCAACAAATAGATACATCTCAACAAAATCATAACACAGTTAGTATAGAACCTGAACACACCACTCCTATCCGTAAGTCTGATAGAGTGCGACATGCACCTGAAAGGTATGGGTTCATTATTGAAAATAATGAAGCCCGAATCATTGATAATGATGAGCCTCTAACATATACGGATGCTGTCATAAGTAGTGACTCAGACAAATGGCTGGAAGCCATGAGATCCGAAATGGACTCCATGTATGTCAACCAAGTTTGGACTTTGGTTGATGCACCAGAGAGTGTTAACCCTATTGGATGCAAATGGGTCTATAAGAAAAAGATTGGGACAGATGGCCAAGTTGAAACTTATAAAGCCAGATTAGTAGCTAAGGGTTTGAGACAAAAACAGGGAATAGATTATGATGAAACATTTTCTCCTGTTGCCATGCTCAAATCTATTCGGATCATGCTTGCTATAGCAGCATATCATGATTATGAAATCTGGCAGATGGATGTGAAAACTGCATTCCTCAATGGTTTCCTTGAGGAAGAGGTTTATATGTCATAGCCAGAAGGTTTTGTCTTGGAGACTAAACCTAATTAGGTATGTAGGCTAAAGAAATCTATTTATGGATTAAAGCAAGCATCTAGGAGTTGGAACATCCGATTTGATAAGATAGTCAAAGAATTTGACTTTATCAAAAATGAGGATGAACCTTGTGTGTACAAGAAGACTAGTGGGAGTGCCATAGTTTTCTTGGTTCTGTATGTAGATGACATACTCCTCATTGGGAATGATATCCCAATGTTACAATCAGTCAAGGTATGGTTATCTAAACAGTTTTCCATGAAAGACTTGGGAGAAGCATCTTATATACTAGGCATCAAGATCTATAGAGATAGATCTAGGAGGATGCTAGGTTTATCCCAGTCTAGGTACATTGACCAAGTGCTAAAAAGATTTAGCATGGAGGAAAGTAAAAGAGGTTACTTACCTATTGGTCATGGCATACATCTTTCTAAGAAGATGTCTCCTAAGACACCTGAAGAAAGAAATAGAATGAATTCGGTACCTTATGCTTCGGCAGTAGGGTCTATTATGTATGCTATGTTATGTACTAGGCCTGATGTGGCATATGCCTTAGGTATAGCCAGCAGGTTTCAGGCTGATCCAGGAGAGGATCATTGGAAGGCTGTGAAAAATATTCTTAAGTACTTAAGAAGAACTAAGGATATTTTTCTAATATACGGAGGATCTGATCTTAAACTAGAAGCTTATTCAGATTCTAGTTTTCAATCAGATCCAGATGACAGCAAATCTATATCTGGGTATGTTTTTACCCTTAATGGAGGAGCTGTAAGCTGGAAAAGTTCTAAACAACAAACTGTAGCTGACTCAACAACTGAGGCAGAATACATTGCTGTTAGTGAAGCTGCCAAGGAAGCTGTCTGGATGAAGAAGTTCATATCAGAGTTGGGCGTAGTTCCTGAGATTGAAGGTCCAGTATCACTTTACTGTGATAATACGGGGGCTGTTGCTCAAGCAAAGGAACCAAGAGCTCATCACAAATCAAAGCACATTCTGAGACGCTTCCATCTCGTTCGAGAGATTGTCGAAAGACAAGAAGTCTGCATTAAAAGGGTAGAAACGAAGAACAACATAGCAGACCCGTTCACTAAGGCTCTATCACAGCGAGAGTTTGATCGCCACCTTGATTGTATGGGGTTAAGATTTAAAGGCGATTGGCTTTAGTGCAAATGGGAGATTGAAAGATTGTGCCCTGAAAGCCAATTGAAATATTGTAATTTTGATCCCAAAATCAATGAATTGACATTTTATAAAGGCATTATTTTCATCATTTGCTGTGTCTTTTTGATTTTATGATGAACCCCATAGATTAGGGCTATGGTTCTAGGGTTATGATGAGATCATACCAGTGAGACCTAAAGCCTTAAAACCCTAATCTAAAATATTCCTGGTCGATGGGACATTAAGTTGGGGATCAATGTTTCCGGCAAGACCAGCACATCCTATATATGTTTTGTAATAAGGGTGACTGATCTCACAGTCACTTGTGTTTGACACTAATACTAGGATGTGAGTGTTCATTAGAGAATGAGTTCACTGAATTGATCCAGATTGAGAATATCTAATGGAATCTTATCTGTTTGTCAATAGATAATTCTCATAGTGGGAGTAGTGCATGTGGTCCTTTGACCTGAGACTACCATAGTACCTTATATACATGAATCCATACTTTGGTTCATAGTCAATCATGACACTGAGTCATGCACGAGGTGATACTGGTTATGGTGGATTGTATATGGAGGTTGTGAGTAGGTCAACAAGGAATTGATCAGCCCTAGTAAGAGGGAATAGCATCCAGCTAATTTCAAATGATGGATTCAGGAAACCTTTGATCAAAGTATGAACATTAGAGTTATTTTCTAATGGTTCATTAATGAATCATCATTATAAAGATTGAGCTAGGGATGAATATGAAAATTGGATTTGACAAATATCCATATTCATAATCATATTCGGGATGCAAGTTGATCAAAGGACTGAATTGCCCGGTAACTCACCACTGAAGGGTATTTTGGTAATTCCACCAAAATTCCACATCTTCCGGGTAGACATGATACATTGCTAGACGTCAATCTTGTCTTGTAGGTATATGATTGAGTCATGATAATTCAAATCAGTCAATTTGAATTAGATTCTAATTGACCGAGTCGAGCTAGTTTGAGTTGACCTAAATCGGCTTAGTTGAGATCTAACCGAATTAAGTCAAATAGTACTCGGACCTACTGCTGGCTAGGTGTGGAACCCAATGGGTCACACACAAAAGAAAATTGATGAAGGATTTAATTTGGAATTAAATCATGTTTGCAGGATAAACACACTAGCATGTGTTGCAGACCAAATTTCTATTCGAATTTGGTTCCGAATTGGGCTTAATTGGGTTCTAATTGAACCAGATTAAGGTCCAATTTATTTTTTAGGACATTGGGCTAACCCATGGCTGAACCCAAGTGAACTTAGTTCACTGAGACCCTCTCTCCAAGCCGCCCCCTCCCTCTTCTCACCCGCGCGCGCCAAGAAAGAAAAGTCCACGCGCGTGGACTTCTCTTAAACCGTGTGAGAAAGAAAACGTCGGAGAAAAATCTGAAAAGAGGCATTTCAGATCCTTGTCTGGCGCCCTTGGATCTGGATCTGATGGCCAGAAAAATTTAAGAAAAAGATCTGTCGCTTTTCGGTCGCAAATCTGTCTCCAAAAGTCGCGATCCTTCCTGAAGTTTTTCTGAGAGTTCTCCTCGTCGGAAAAACGAAAATCAAATCGGAGAATCGTGATTTTTGGTTGAGGGGACGCGTGAGGAATGGGGGATCGTGATCCCTGGGGTTTCAGAGGGTTGCGTTGTTTCGAGATGACACCCCTCTGAGATCTATAAATAGGGTTGGGGTTCTCGGGGGTTTTCACGCAACATAGTTCAGAGATCCAATTCCCTTACTTCCTCTCCAGAATACTCCTTCCTCTTGTTCTTGTTGGGTATTGTTTCAATTACAGAGGTATCCTCTGTCGAAACTCTGACCCTAAACAAGAATAAGAAGAATGTCTTGAACGGTAAAGGAAAGAACAGGGAAAGGATCTATTCTTCTTTTCTTCTTGAATTAAGACTTTGACTGTCTTAATTTTTCCTTCCAATTCAATTCAAGAAAAGGGATTCAAGAAAGGGAATTCTTGAAGAAAATTCAAGAAGAGGAAAGAAGGAAGAAAAAGAAATTTTCAAGAAAGAAAATTTCAGCCCAAAGGTCCAAGAATTGAATTCTTGAAAAAGTATTCAAGAAGAGGAACCAAGAAATAGAAATTTTTGTCTTCATTGTTTTTTTGTGTAGATCACCATTGGAGGGTGAACATTTGGGCACCTGGTGGAGACTCAAAGTTTGGATTTTGCGATACAGGTTAGTATCTTAATTTGAGATTAAATCTTATATAAACATCTTATATGTTTTAATTCTTTTAAGGAGATTTTGGGTTGAAGGTTTGGTGAAGATTTCATAAAGATAAAAATTTTTGAAATCTATGATTCCGCCTTGCCACCGAACCCTACACCCACACCACGGATCCTTCGGGCGAAATCGCGTCCGCGCGCGCGCGGAACCAAGGTCGGTGTGCGATTGTCCGGTCGACCTCCCGGTCACGCTCCATCGTCGCCGTCCGGATCCCTCGGGCGAAATCGCGGCCGCGCACGCGCGGAACCAAGGTCGTTGTGCGATGGTCCGGTCGACCTCCCGGTCCCGCTCCATCATCGCCGTCTGGATCCCTCGGGCGAAAAACACGGCCGCGCGCACGCGGAACCAAGGTCGGTGCGCTATTTGGTCCGGTCGACCTCCCGGTCCCGCTCCATCGACCCCGTCCGGATCCTTCGGGCGAAAAACGCGGCCGCGCGCGCGCGGAACCAAGGTCGTTGTGCGATGGTCCGGTCGACCTCCCGGTCCCGCTCCATCGCCTCCGTCCGGATCCTTCGGGCGAAATCGCGCCGCGCGCGCACGGAACCAAGGTCGGTGTGCGATGGTCCGGTCGACCTCCCGGTCCCGCTCCATCATCGCCGTCCGGATCCCTCGGGCGAAAAACGCGGCCGCGCACGCGTGGAACCAAGGTCGGTGCGCTCTTTGGTCCGGTCGACCTCCCGGTCTCGCTCCATCGGCCCCGTCTGGATCCTTCGGGCAAAAAATGCGGCCGCGCGCGCGTGGAACCAAGGTCATTGTGCGATGGTCTGGTCGACCTCCCGGTCCCGCTCCATCGCCTCCGTCCGGATCCTTCGGGCGAAATAGCGGCTGCGCGTGCACGGAACCAAGGTCGGTGTGTGATGGTCCAGTCGACCTCCAGGTCCCGCTCCATCGCCTCCATCCGGATCCCTCGGGCGAAATTGCGGCCGCGCGCGAGCGTAACCAAGGTCGGTTTTGGATGGTCCGGTCGACCTCCCGTTCCCGGTCCATCGTCGCCATCCGGATCCCTCGGGCAAAAAACGCGGCCGCGCGCGGGCGGAACCAAGGTCGGTGCGCTCTTTGGTTCGGTCGACCTCCCGGTCCCGCTCCATCGCCGCCGTCCGGATCCCTCGGGTGAAAATCACGGCCGCGCGCGCGCGGAACCAAGTTCGGTGTGCAATGGTCCGGTCGACCTCCCGGTCCCGCTCCATCGCCTCCGTCCGGATCCCTCGGGCGAAATCGCGGCCGTGCGTGCGCGGAACCAAGGTCGGTGCGCTCTTTGGTCCGGTCGACCTCCCGGTCCCGCTCCATCGGACCCGTCCGGATCCTTCGGGCAAAAAATGCGGCCGGGCGCGCGCGGAACCAAGGTCGTTGTGCGATGGTCCGGTCGACCTCCCGGTCCCGCTCCATCTCTTACATCCGGATCCTTCGGGTGAAATCGCGGCCGCGCGCGCGCGGAACCAAGGTCGGTGTGCGATGGTCTGGTCGACCTCCCGGTCCCGCTCCATCGTCGCCGTCCGGATCCCTCGAGCGAAAAATGCGGCCGCGCGCGCGCGGAACCAAGGTCGGTGCGCTCTTTGGTCCGGTCGACCTCCCGGTCCCGCTCCATCGGCCCCGTTCGGATCCTTCAGGCAAAAAATGCGGCCGCGCGCGCGTGGAACCAAGGTCGTTGTGCGATGGTCCGGTCGACCTCCCGGTCTCGCTCCATCGCCTCCGTCCGGATCCTTCGGGCGAAATAACGGCTGCGCGCGCGCGGAACCAAGGTCGGTGTGCGATGGTCCGGTCGACCTCCCGGTCCCGCTCCATCATCGCCGTCCGGATCCCTCGGGCGAAAAATGCGGCCGCGCGCGCGCGGAACCAAGGTCGGTGTGCGATGGTCCGGTCGACCTCCTGGTCCCGCTCCATCGTCGCCGTCCGGATCCCTCGGGCGAAAAACGCTGCCGCGCGCGCGCGGAACCAAGGTCGGTGTGCTTTTTCGTCCGGTCGACCTCCCGGTCCCGCTCCATCATCGCCGTCCGGATCCCTCGGGCGAAAAACGCGGCCGCGCACGCACGGAACCAAGGTCGGTGTGCTTTTTGGTCCGGTCGACCTCCCGGTCCCGCTCCATTGCCTCCGTCCGGATCCTTCGGGCGAAATCGCGGCCGCGCGCGCGCAGAACCAAGGTCGGTGTGCGATGGTCCGGACGACCTCCCGGTCCCGCTCCATCGTCGCCGTCCGGATCCCTCGGGCGAAAAATGCGGCCGCGCGCGTGCGGAACCAAGGTCGGTGCGCTCTTTTGTCCGGTCGACCTCCCGGTCCCGCTCCATCTGCCCCGTCCGGATCCTTCGGGCGAAAAATGCGGCTGCGCGCGCGCGGAACCAAGGTCATTGTGCGATGGTCCGGTCGACCTCCCGGTCCCGCTCCATCCCCTCCGTCCAGATCCTTCGGGCGAAATCGCGGCCGAGCGCGCGCGGAATTAAGGTCGGTGTGCGATGGTCCGGTCGACCTCCCGGTCCCGCTCCATCGTCGCCGTCCGAATCCCTCGGGCGAAAAACGAGGCCGCGCGCGCGCGGAACCAAGGTCGGTGCGCTCTTTGGTCCGGTCGACCTCCCGGTCCTGCTCCATCGGCCCCGTCCGGATCCTTCGGGCAAAAAATGCGGCCGCGCGTGCGTGGAACCAAGGTCGTTGTGCGATGGTCCGGTCGACCTCCCGGACCCGCTCCATCGCCTTCGTCCGGATCCTTCAGGCGAAATAGCGGCCGCGCGCGCGTGGAACCAATGTTGGTGTGCGATGGTCCGGTCGACCTCCCGGTCCCGCTCCATCGCCTCCATCCGGATCGCTCGGGCGAAATCGCGGCCGCGCGCGAGCGTATCCAAGGTCGGTTTTCGATGGTCTGGTCGACCTCCCATTCCCGGTCCATCATCGCCATCCGGATCCCTCGGGCAAAAAATGCGGCCGCGCGCGTGCGGAACCAAGGTCGGTGCGCTCTTTGGTCCGGTCGACCTCCCGGTCCCGCTCCATCGCCGCCGTCCAGATACCTCGGGCGAAAATCGCGGCCGCGCGCGTGCGGAACCAAGTTCGGTGTGCGATGGTCCGGTCGACCTCCCAGTCCCGCTCCATCGCCTCCGTCCGGATCCCTCGGGTGAAATCGCGGCCGCGCGCGCGCGGAACTAAGGTCGGTTTTCGATGGTC
>CM038044.1:63981076-63988576 GCA_021397845.1 Areca catechu | reverse complement strand
ACTCCACTTGTTTAGGGATTTGAAATTTCAAAATTTGTAAGGCTTTATTTAAAGCCTTGGATGCCCCTTGTAAAGGAGGGATGAGTGAATACAAATTTCCAGCACTTTTCTATGTGTTTCTATGTGCCGTGTGGATCTTTGTGCCTAAGTGAACCTCTTCCTCTCCTCCACCATTTCTTCTCCCTAATCCTTCTCTTTACTCTTCATCTTCTAAGCAATCCTCTTCCTTCAAAGCGAATTAAGGACATCCTCTCAAGAAGAAGATCAACACCAACACAAGCTTCCACCATGGCGCCAAGGATCATTTCCAACAAACTCTCCTTTTGAGTTCCATCAATCTTCTCACTTTTAATTAAGTTTCTAATCATCTTGGTTTCTTTGTTGCAGGGTTCTCTAGGCTCCAGATCCAAGAGGAAGGATTACTTGCTACAAACCAGAAAGTTAGAAGGCCCATCTTATGTGGTATGATCTTTCATTTGAGAACCTTAAGAGTGAATCCCTTGTGCTTGAGATTTCAATGCTTGAACTCCTAGTATTTTAAGATTGGGATCATTAAATAGGGCTAGCTTGACTTGTTGCGAATTCTAATCTTGTCCTATTTCTTTAAGATTTTGATAGTCCTCCTAGCTGGGTTTAAGTATAAGCATTTAGGGTTTCTTATTTAGATCTCCTTAATCTTATATGTTGAATCACTCATATGCAAGTAGGAATTGCTAGTTAAATTTTGGTTAATCTCCTTTAGAGTTACATGTTTGCATCCTCATCATGCATATCACACCAATCTTGGTATCAGAGCATGGTAGAATAAGTTCCTGATTGCATAGCATTAAGTCCTTGAAGTACTTGGATCGGGGGCGTTACCAGGCCGTCCGGTCTTAGGAGAAAGTAGGGTTTAAACACCCTCTTTCCATTCCACGGGGATCTCCTAAGGCGTGTCGGGGTGCCATTGTGATTGACCCGTTGAAAAAGAAAGCCAAAAGACCTTTTAGATTTCATTTGTGAATTTTGTATTGGTCACGTTCTGTTTTTCTGCTTGCTGTATTTTCTGTAGGCTGACTGTAATCCGCCTGCAACTCCAAAGGAAAGCATCACATTCCTCGTTGGAATATTTTTTTTCCTATTCCATTTTAAGTTGTTTATCACCGTTTTAAATTTCAATCTGAGAAAAAAATTACAAAAAAAATGAAAATTCCAGCAGTCCATCAGTGTTATTAAGGTTTCTGTTCTGTTCCTTTTCATTATCTTCATTTCAGAATCTGCCTAGAATAGTACAGATTTTATTTTGAAATTTTGTTTCATCTGGTATGTCATCTATAAGTTAGGAGTTTTCTGTGATTTTTTTAGATTTTTATGATATTTTTTTCTGCACTTATCAACACCACATTTAAACAGCAACACAATACTTCTGCACCTGAAATTTGAAATTTGTATGCATCTCATGGCAAATCAAATTAAGGGCATGAAATTGACATAGGGTCAGGATTTCATCACCTGTCCCTAGCCCAAAAATCACCAAATTGCATATCGACCCAATCCCTAACTAAAATTGATTAGACATTAATTGCCCTAGTGGGTTAGGAACATCAATTTGGTCGAGTCCGGGTTATTGTCAACTCATTGTGTCAACTAGTCTTGTGTGTGCCCTATTACTTGGTGTCTAGAATTGGGACTAAGGGCTTGGGTGCTGATCCATCTATCGGGCCAATTCCACCGGGCCTAGGTAGGCCAGAGACAGGATCTCACACTCTCCTTGTTCTAAAACCTGGCCAAGTAGAGTTACTACAATCTAGCTTGCCACCTTGATTAGGCAACTAGCTTGGAACTCTAGGTCCAGTTCAATTCAATTGGGAAAGCTTGTGCAACCCATTTCTTCATCTATTATTGGAAGCTGGTGTCAAGGATAGAGGTAAGTGGCTCAAGCCTAAGCGGTTCTTGTGGTTTTTAATTAGGACTCAGTGAAAGCTGGGGGAACCTCCCACAGACCCACCTCCTGACTGGCCAGTGGAAGAGAGTAGCTGTTGATTTGATTGTATCTAGTCAACTCAGTTTATTTGGACTAACCGGTTTAGAAAACTCATAGTTCGGGTCTGAGTCTAATTGTTTGCATGACAACTAGGTCAGGCACACCTTACCACCCTTCACAAGCCCAACCTAGTTCATCCATGGATACTAGTATGGAAAGCCTTATGAGATCTATGATCGAGAAGATGGACCGTTTGGATGCTAAATTTGGTCAGTTCGAGGAAAGAGTAGGAGCCCTAGAAGAAGCTAGGTTGACCCCAACTGAACCACCTTCACCCAGATTACCTTCAGTTCATCCTAGAGCCCAACGACAGGAACACACACCTGACCCAATTCAAAGAAGACCGCATCAGGATTATGTTGATCATACTCCAGAGCCACCTCCTAGAAGACCTCACTATGATACTTTTGATCAGGATGATTGGGCCCTAAGGAACATCCGTCTAGATGCACCAACCTTTAAGGGAAGCCTAGATCCTAAGGTGTACATAGACTGGGAGGCTGACATGGACCAGTATTTTGACTGGTATGATATGTCTGAAGAGAGAAGATTTAAGTTTGCCAGAATCAGACTAGTTCGTCAGACTCAGTTATATTGGAGAAACGTGGAACGCATATCAAGGCAAAGGGGAGATTTACCTATAGCAACATGGAGAGATGAAGAGGAAACTTAGAGAGAAATATCTGCCTATGTCTTATCAGCAAAGGTTATTAGATCAGTGGCAACGATTGACACAGGGTAACAAGACCGTTTCTGAATATGTTGCTAAGTTTGATGAGTTTGTGATGCGATGCAACGTAGTCGAGTCTGAAGCAGCCACTTTATCAAGGTTTAGATCAGGGTTGAATGATGATATAAAAGGGGAACTGTTTTTAAGGGAAGTCCATGATTTAGATCAGGCATACCAAGTTGCCACGGACTATGAGAGGTTTCAAAGGAGAGCTACATTTAGACGACCTGAATCTAGTAGGTTTAACCCTCCTATCAACAGGCCTAGCTCAGTCCCTAGTCCCACCAATAGAACAAGGTCCAGCCCGAATCCAACCCTTAGACCCAATCCGACCACCCCCTTAATTCCTAGAGAAGACAAAGGAAAGAGCCCTGAAGTTCGAGGTGAGAGGGAGCGAGTCTGCTATAAGTGTCGTAAACCAGGTCATTTCGTGAGCCAATGTCCCTCTAGAGCTTTACATATAGGGGAGGCAGAAGAAGTGAATCAGACCCCTGGAGATGATGAAGAGGAGGTTATGAAGCAGGGGATTGTTTGGCTGATGAATATGAAGGAGATGAAGAGAACATAGACTCATCAGATTTTCTAGGAGTTGTGAGACGTATCATGACACAGACCAAGGAGCAAGAAGACTGGCGTAGAACTAGCATCCTACACACATTTGTTAGGATAGGAGAAAAGGTCTGTAAAATCGTCATCGATAGTGGAAGCTGTGTCAACGCCATTTCCACTAACGCAGCCAAAAGTCTAGGATTACCCATTGTACCACATCCCAATCCATATAAGGTGTCCTGGATCGATTCCACTTCTATACCAATCAAGTCAAGATGTCAGGTTCAAGTCCAGCTTCAATCCTATCAGGGAAAGATCTGGTGTGATGTGCTTCCTATGGGGGTAAGTAGCATCATCTTAGGCAGGCCATGGCTGTTTGATCATGATGTGACCATCTTTGGTCGATCAAACTCCTGTGCTTTCAATTTCAATGGCAAGAAAATTGTCATTCATCCAACCCAGCCTAAGGATAATGTCAAGAGAGGAGCTAGCAGCTTGAAAGATAAGAAGACTGGATTAAATTTAATAGGTGCAAAAGAATTAGAGCAAGATATCATGGAGGGAGCACCTATTGGGTAGTAGCTGCTAAGGAAATTAAGGACCACAGCCCTGTAGAACACCCTCAAGAGGTGGTCCAATTATTGAAAGAATTTGAGGATGTGTTTCCAGAAGATCTCCCCGATAAGCTTCCACCTTTAAGAGATATACAACACGCAATAGATTTAGTCCCTGGAGCGACTTTACCTAATTTGCCTCACTATAGGATGAACCCAATTGAACACCAGGAATTGCAAAGGCAAGTGGGTGAACTTCTTAGGAGGGGTATATTAAGGAAAGCTTAAGTCCATGTGCAGTCCCTGCTCTGCTGACCCCTAAGAAAGATGGCACCTGGAGGATGTGTATAGATAGCCGTGCCATTAATAAGATCACTGTAAAGTATAGATTCCCAATCCCAAGACTAGACGACATGTTAGATATGATAGCCGGATCGACAATTTTTTCCAAGATAGACCTAAAGAGTGGCTATCACCAGGTTAGGGTTAGGCCTGGAGATGAATGGAAGACCGCTTTTAAGACTAAAGATGGATTATATGAGTGGTTAGTCATGCCGTTCGGTCTGTCCAATGCACCCAGCACTTTTATGAGAATAATGAATCAGGTGTTAAAGGTTTTTATCGGAAGATTTGTAGTGGTCTATTTTGATGATATACTTATATATAGCAAAACAAAGGCAGACCACTTAACCCACTTGAAACAAGTTTGTCAAGTCCTGAGAAAAGATAGTCTCTATGCCAATATCAAGAAGTGTGATTTTCTGACAAATAGAGTTATCTTTCTAGGATTCGTAGTCACATCTGAAGGGGTGTCCGCTGATCCTGAGAAAATTAAATCCATAGTAGAGTGGCCTACGCCTAAGACTATCCATGACGTCCGTAGTTTCCATGGGTTATCCACCTTCTATAGAAGGTTTATCAAAGGATTCAGTACGATAGTGGCACCAATCACTGATTGTATTAGGAAGGGAAGTTTCGAGTGGACTAAAGCAGCAGGTAAGGCCTTCCTAACAATTAAGGAGAAAATGACACAAGCACCTGTCTTAAGGTTACCCAATTTTATCAAGGTGTTTGAGGTTGCTTGTGATGCTTCTGGGGTCGGAATTGGAGGTGTCTTGAGTCAAGAGAATCACCCAGTAGCATACTTCAGTGAAAAGTTAAATGAGGCGAGACTAAGGTATTCCACGTATGATAAGGAACTGTATGCTGTAGTTCAAGCTCTACGATATTGGAGGCATTATCTTCTACCCCACGAGTTTGTCCTGTTCTCTGATCACGAAGCTCTTAGGTTCCTTAGTTCTCAAAAGAAATTAACCCTAGGCACGGGAAATGGGTAGAATTCATACAAGCTTACACGTTCGTTTTAAAACATCATGCCGGTACTGAAAATAGGGTTGCTGATGCGTTGAGCCGCCGTTCTATGTTGTTAACCTCTGTGAGCACTGAAGTAGTAGGGTTCGATAGATTGAAAGATGAATATCCCACATGTCCTGATTTTGGTCACATCTATCAATCCCTGCAATAAAGATCATCTAGTGAACCTAGTGATTATACACTGTTAGATGGATACCTTTTCAAAGGAAATCAGTTGTGTATTCCCAAGACCTCTGTTAGGGAATTTCTGATCTGGGAAGTCCATGCTGGAGGTTTAGCAGGACATTTTGGCAGGAACAAAACCATCCTAGCAATGGAAGAACAATTTTTTTGGCCTGGTCTTAAAAAGAGCGTTGCCCAGATCGTAGCTCAGTGTCGGACCTGTGCTGTTGCAAAACAGCAAAGACAGAACACCGGTCTGTACACGCCCTTACCTGTCCCTGATGGTCCATGGCAAGATATCAGTATGGATTTTGTGGTAGGTCTACCTAAAACTTCTAGGAAACGTGACTCTGTTTTCGTGGTTGTCGATCGTTTCTCCAAAATGGCGCACTTCATCCCGTGTTCTCAAACTTTAGATGCTTCGAAAGTGGCCAAGCTTTTCTTAGATCAGGTGGTTAAGCTTCATGGTTTACCCAAGACCATTGTGTCAGATAGAGATGTCAAGTTCACTAGCTACTTCTGGAAAACCCTCTGGCACATGTTAGGTACTAAGCTAAATTCTCTACGGCCTATCATCCTCAAACCGATGGCCAAACTGAAGTAGTAAACCGAAGCTTAGGAAATCTCTTAAGATGTTTAGTCGGCGACAACCTAGGAAACTGGGACTTACTACTTCCTCGTGCTGAATTTGCCTACAATAGTTCGATCAATAGGTCTATTGGGAAAGTCCATTCGAAGTGGTCCATGGATACAAACCTAGGAGACCTTTAAACCTAATTCCATTACCAGTACATACACGAATATCTGAGTCTGCTGAGTCATATGCACAGCATGTTAAGGATTTGCACAAGGAGATTAATCAGAAGATTCAAACAAGCAATGAACTCTATAGGCATATGGCTAACTCACATAAACGGTTAAAGGAATTTAATGAAGGAGACTGTAATGATTAGGCTTAAACCAGAAAGGTTTCCTCCGGGAACTATGAAGAAACTCCATGCCCGGGGAGCCGGACCCTTCAAAATAATAAAGAAAATTGGACCTAATGCTTATGTAGTAGACTTACCACCTAGTTATGGCATTAGTTCTACATTTAATGTTTCCGATCTGAAAGAATACAAGGAACCTGCATTAATACCTGATGAACCTTTTGGTCCTAACACTTCTCTTGAGAGTGAAATGCCAATTGAGTGTCCAATTGAGTCCAAAAAAATATTCCTGAGCGAAGGAAAGATTGAAAGGATCTTGGATGACCAGATCATCACTACTAGAAATAAGGGCTACCAACGCTATCTGGTTCGATGGCAAGGACGTCCTGAATCTGAAGATTCCTGGATCACCAAAGAGGACCTACAACAAATCGACCCGGATATATTAGAAACTTATCACTCGACAGGGTCGAGTTCCTCCCACCAGGGGAGAATTGGTGCGGGCACCAGAATCAGAAAGAGACTCCAACCAATTCAAGCCCATTCCGAATCTTTATGGTTGGACTAGAGAGTCCGGTAACCTTTCTTTATTTTTAGTCCAAAAGAATCATGTAAGTTGAGTCCATGTTGGGTCCTGTAATCTTTCTTTTGAGTCCAAAATAATCATGTAAGTCGAGTCCATGTCGGGTCTAGTCTTAGTCCAATCCAAATGGGTCAACTAGCATCAAGCCTAAAGAAGACTCACAATGTATACCCCAAATCAAGACCAAAGCCAACTCAATTGGGGACCACATGCCACATCACTTGCGCCACCTCAGCTTGGGACCACATGCCACGTCAAGAGGGGACCACATGCCACCTCACACGCCACCTCACCACAAGAGGGTGCCATCCCAAGTTCAAATTCAAGGAAGTTGGCCAAGGAGGATTTCAAGCAAGAAAATCAGCCCTCTCCCCTTATATTACTCCACTTGTTTAGGGATTTGAAATTTCAAAATTTGTAAGGCTTTATTTAAAGCCTTGGATGCCCCTTGTAAAGGAGGGATGAGTGAATACAAATTTCCAGCACTTTTCTATGTGTTTCTATGTGCCTGTGTGGATCTTTGTGCCTAAGTGAACCTCTTCCTCTCCTCCACCATTTCTTCTCCCTAATCCTTCTCTTTACTCTTCATCTTCTAA
>CM038044.1:63966076-63976076 GCA_021397845.1 Areca catechu | reverse complement strand
ATGGCACGGGCGGGAGCAAGGCACGTGCGGGTCGTGCCAAGGGCGTGCACCGGTCACGGCACGGGCGGGTGTGAGGCACCGAGCTCGCACGAGGGCACGGTGCGTGCCGGTCCTGGCACGGCGCGTGCTGGTCATGGCACGGGCCGGTGCATAGCACCGGGCGTGCGCACGGGTCTTGGCACGGGCGTGAGCGGGTCACGGCACTGCCGGGCGCGGGCACCGGGCGCGGCCGTGCACGGGTCGCGGCACGCCGGCGCAAGGCCACGGCCGCGCGCAAGGGAGCTGGCGTGCGCGGGTCATGGCACCGACGGGAGCAAGGCCCCGGGCGTGCCCGGGTTGTGGCACCGCCGGGCGCAAGGGGCCGGGCGCAGGCGTGCACGGGTCATGGCACCGGCGGGCGCAAGGCCCCGGGCGTGTGCAAGAGCACGGGCGTGCGTGGGTCACGGCGCTGCCTGGCGCAAGGGGTAGGCGCGGGCGTGCACGGGTCATGGCACGAGCGTGCGCGGGTCACCGTGAAAGGATTATGCCCTATAAGCCAATCTCCCAGACCATTGTAAATTGACAAATTAATAAAGGCAATAATTTTTCATCATTCGCTGTGTCATTATATGATGAACCCCATAGATTAGGGCTATGGTTGTAGGGCTATGATGAGATCATACCAGTGAGATCTAAGGCCTTAAAACCCTAATCTAGAATATTCCTAGTCATAGGAACCCTGAGTTGGGGATCAGGGTTTCCGGTAAGACTGGCACATCCTATGTATGCTGAAAAGGGTGACTGCTCTCACAGTCACTTGTGTAGGACACTAATACAAGGATGTGGGTGCTCATTAGTGAATGAGTTCACTGAATAGATCCAGTTTGAGAACATCTAATGGAGCCTTAGCTACTTGTCAATAGATATTTCTCATAGTGGGAGTTGTACAAGTAGTCCTATGACCTGAGACTGCCATAATACCTTATGTACATGAACCCATGCTTTGGTTCAATCTCATTCATGACACTGGGTCATGCACAAGGTTGACGCTGGGTGTGGTGAATTGTATATGAAGGAAATGAGTAGGTCAACAAGGAATTGATCACTCCTAGTAGGAGGAGATTGCATCCAGCCAAATTAGGTCAGATGATGATTCAGGAAATCTTTGATCAAAGTACAGATATTAGAAATGATTTCTAATATCGAATTAATTGAATCATTAGTGTATGACTGAGCTGGGAATGAGTATAAACTGGATTTGACATGATTCCATATCCATAGTTATATTCGGGATGCAAGATGATTGAAGGATCGAATTGTACGGGAACTTTCCACTGAAGGGTAGTTTTGGAATTACACCAGAATTTCCATATCTTCCGGGTAGACATGACACGTTGCTAGACGTCAATCTTGTCTTGTGGGTTGATCAAATTAAATGGTTTAATTGGATCACTAATTAGGAGGAGTCCTAATTGACTGACTCGAGTTAGCTCGATTTGACCTAAATCGATTAGAATGAGTTCTGATCAGATTAGGTCAACTTGCACTCGGACCCACTGCTGGCTAAGTATGGAACCCAATGGGTCACACACTTAGGACAGATAATCAAGGTTTTAATTGGAATTAAATCTCGTTTGCAGATGAACACACTAGCATGTGTTGCAAACCATGGCTTCTACTTGAATCGGATTCGAGTTAGGGTTCCGATTTGGTCTTTTTTAGATCCAAATTCATTCCGGTTTGAATCTAATTGAAGATTCAACACATTGGGCTAATAATAGGCTAGCAATTAGGCTAACCTAAGAGGCTAAACCCCTTTCCCACATCGCCTAAGTCCCTCCCTTTTTTTTTCCCACGCGCGCGCGCAAGGAGAAGAGTCCACGCGCGCGTGGACTCTTTCCAAGTCGCGTCTTTGCGTGAAAAGAAAGAAAAAAAGGGCCGGTGTTTTTTGAAGAGGCGTGGAAGAGAGTCCACCTAGGCGTGGACTCTCCAAAAAAGGGGAAAATACCGTGAAAGAAAAGGAAAAACACCGAAGGGGCACGACTCTTCTTTCTGCGCGTGCCCTTCTGTGTTTTTCGCGACTTCCCATCCCAAAGGCCGTGAGATTAATCCCAAGGGCCGTGAGATAAAGAGAGAAGACGTGAGAAGGGAGAGAGGGACGTGAGAGGATGATTAAAAGGTGAGAAGGCGCCTCTCTGTCGCCTATTTAAGGAGAAGACTTCACCGTGAAAAATGATTCCAGATTTTCTACGGTGAAGCCTTACTTCTTTTTCTTTCTCCCTCTCCAGAAGAATGTTTCCCCCTCCTCTCTTTCCTCTTTGATTCCTTTACAGAGCCTAAGCTCTGTCGAATCTCAGAACGGAAGGAGAGTCAGAGAGAGAAACTCTCCGACGGTAAAGGAAGAAGGCGCCCCTCCTTCCTTTCTTTCTTACATTAAGACAATCTTGTCTTAATTCTCTTCTCCCTCCAAGACAAGCCTTGTCTCATTTTAGGACAAGGGCTTATTCTTAAGACCAGAGTGTCTTAAGGGGCCAAAGTTGCTAAAAGACTAGGAGAAGGGTAAGAAAGAAGGTTTAGTCCCAGTTTGGCCAGAGGAGTCCTAGCCAATAGCCCATATATCAAGTTCTTGGGGTAGAACTTGATTGGAAGGAACTCAATTAAGGAGTCACTGTCTTGATTATCTGCCCGTGTGGATCACCATCGGAGGGCGGACAAGTGGACGCCTGGTGTGTTCAACAGCTACTCAATTTGGAGTTTATTTCTGCATCAGACTGGAAATAGCGATCTGAGGTTAGTATTTAAAGTATGTTAAATTTGGACATACATGTAGTCACAGTTTTAATTGCTAATAAGGAGATTTTGGGATTAGGGTTCGGACCTGATTTCATAAAACTTTGAAATCCACACTTCCGCACTGGTTCCCGAACCCAACAATTGGTATCAGAGCCGGAGGTCTCGGGTTCGAGTCTCCGCAGGGGGAAAACTCGGTCGTTTCGCTGGGGGGGGGATTGTTGGCTGGGCCAGCTCGCACCCTCGTGGCTGTGTCCAGGGTCTGGGCCCACTGGGTGTGGGTGCCATCGGTAAGTCGGGTCTGGTGCCACGTCGACATCCCTTGGTTGGTGCTACGGTGCTCATCTCCAGCGAGCCGACTCGAGGGTGAGTACCCTGGGTTGCTCTTGCGGGGGTCGGCGGAGGGGTCGACTCGAGTGCCCGGTTGCTGCGCTGGTTTAAGAGAGATAAACCTGCCTCTTATAATAGGGACGTTCCTTTTGTAAGAATGGTTAGGGGCATCGATCCAACAATTGGTATCAGAGCATTATATTAAGTGGTAGTATAGTTAACCGATAAGCATTATTAGTCATGATGAATAATTAGTCATTTCGGTGTCTAGAAAGGTGGTTCTGGGAAGGTAAAGGGATTCGTGGTTTTTAATTGGTTCCGTTGACTGACCTGGCCAATTTTAAATTGGTGTCTAGGAAAGCAACGGGGGACCCCCACATCTCTTCCACTAGCCTGGCCGATCTGATTGATTTAATTCTTGACTAACATGCTTGGTGTTAAAATACTATTATTGGCCTTCCTTCATGATAGGTCATTATTGAGTTACGATCTATACTAGGTTTGTTGTGTACACACAAGACCTAATATGGTGACTAACACAATTTTTGGCCTAATACAATTATTTGTTTATGGCATGATTTAATGTAATATTTGTTGTGTACACACAAGGGTATTACTATTAAAGTCATGACTATATGGCAATGAAGGGTCTTACTTAACTAAAATATTATAGTTTGTTGTGTATACACAAGGCTATTATATTTTAGAGGCTGGGATAAGTTGAGAATTGTACGGGTTACAATTGGAATTTTTCCTACCTATGAACTTATATAAGATTTGTTGTGTACACACAAGGTTTTTATAAGGGATTGGGATCTCAACCCCACTAAGAAAAACTAATTAGGGTTTTCTCGATCATCGTATAGAGGGTTATGATGCTCGATAAAATAGTGGGAGACATAATTAAATTAAAGTCCTAATTTAATTATGTATTGTCATTTCATGGTTGTTTGCTTATGTATTGTTCTTTGTTTAAATGTAGATAAATGCCTCTTCACTCTCACTCCGTAGTATTTTAGATGCCAACAAATTGACTGGGCCTAATTATGTTGATTGGCTGAGAAATTTAAAAATAGTACTCAGTCAAGAAGAATTTCCTATATTCTTGATACCCCAATTTTGGAACCACCAAGGGAAGATGCCTCGCAAGAGGAGAAGACCACATATAATATGTGGCAAAATGACTCACTTACTGTCAAGTGTGTTATGCTTGCCTCTATGACTAATGAGTTGCAGAGGCAGCATGACAGCATGGATACTAACTCCATACTGCTCAATTTAAAAGAGCTTTATGGAGAACACAGTAGAACTGCTAGATATGAAATATCCAAGCAGTTGTTCCGTGCAAGGATGACAGAAGGTACATCAGTACAAGACCATGTATTAAAGGTAATTGATCTAATCACTCGATTAGGTCAATTAGGTTTTGTAATGGATGGGGAGTTGAATCAAGACTTGATCTTGCAATCACTCCCAGAGTCATTTTCACAGTTTGTTCTTAATACCATATGAACAAACTTAATTCTTCCTTGCCTGAGCTGTTGAATATGTTGAAGATAGCAGAGAGCCATGTAAAGAAAAATAAGGCTCCAGTTCTTCTTGTGGATAAGAAGAAGACAGGCAAAAGGGGTTCCAATAAGAGGATGAATCCCAAAGGGGGCATTAAGAAGAAGAAAGGAAAGAAGGCCTCCGGACAGATGACCTGCTTTCATTGTGGCAAGCCGGTCATTGGAAAAGGAACTGCAAGGTTTACCTTGCAAGTGTGAAGCCTGGTGCATCAGAGGCACCAAAAGGTATGAAAGAAGTTCATACTATTTTGTCATTGGATTCTTCCATTTCAAATACTTTGGTGTTGGATACCGCCTGTGGTCATAACATCTGCAAATCATTGCAGGGACTTCAGGGGCTTAAAGTATTGAAGGAAGGTAACTTTGAGCTCTACGGTGCTGGAGGGGACCCCATCCAAGCAGAAGCTGTAGGGACTTATATTTTGAAGTTACCTTCAGGGAAGATCTTGGAGCTAAGGAATTGTTACTATATGCCAAAAATCATTAGAAATCATATCTGTACCCTTGTTACTTAACAAGGATATACTATGAATGTAATGAGCAGTGGCTGCTCATTTCTTTATCTAATGAAATTATATGTTATGGCATATTCTGCAATGGTCTATTAACTCTTTCCACTAATGACAATATTTTTCATGTTTCTAACAAACGGAAAAGAGATGATTTAACAATACCTTACTTTGGCATTGTCGACTTGGACATATTAGTGAGACTAGGATTAACAAGTTGTACAAAGAAAATTTCTTTGATCCTTATGACTATGAGTCATTAGGAACTTGTGAATCATGTCTCATGGGTAAGATGACCAAGACTCCATTTAGTGGACATGGAGAAAGGACAAAAGAGTTATTAGGACTCATACACACAGATGTATGTGGGCCTATGACAACTCAAGCCTATGGTGGATACTCATACTTCATCACATTTACTGATGATTTTTCAAGGTATGGATTTGTGTATCTAATGAAACATAAGTCCGATGCTTTTGAAAAATTTTTAGAGTATCAAAGTATGGTAGAGAAACAGACAGGAAAAAGTATAAAGATCCTCCGATCAGATAGAGGAGGTGAGTACTTATCCACTGAGTTTCTTGATCACCTTAAAGATAAGGGATCATCTCTGAATGGACTCCTCCTTACACACCACAATTAAATGGTGTTGCTGAAAGGAGGAATCGTACTTTATTGGATATGGTACGGTCCATGATGTGCTTCACGGAGTTACCTTTTTCTTTCTGGGGATATGCTTTGGAAACAGCAACTTATATCTTGAATAGAGTACCATCTAAAACTGTTTCTAGCACTCCATATGAATTATGGAGAGGTAAGAAGCCCAATCTTAAGTATATTAAGATATGGGGATGTCCAGCCTATGTAAAAAAATTTTTGGACATAAACTAGATGCTAGAGCAGACAAATGTCTATTTATGGGATATCCTAGAGATAGTATAGGATATCTGTTCTACCACCCTACTGAACAAAAGGTTTTGGTCAGTAGGCATGCCACTTTTATGGAAAAGGAATTCATCCTACAAAAGGGCACTGGTAGAAATATCGAACTTAATGAGATTCAACAAATAGACACTTCTCAGTCAAGTAACAACATAGTTAATATAGAACCTGAACACACTCCTATCCGTAGGTCTGATAGGGTGCGACAGGCACCTGAGAGGTATGGGTTCATAATTGAAAATAATGAAGCCCAAATCATTCAAAATGATGAGCTCTAACCTATACGGAAGCAGTCATGAGTAGAGACTCAGACAGATGGCTTGAAGCCATGAGATCCGAGATGGACTCCATGTATGTCAACCAAGTATGGTCTTTGGTTGATGCACCAGAGGGTATTAACCCTATTGGGTGTAAATGGGTCTATAAAGGAAGATTGGGGCAGATGGCCAAGTTGAAACTTATAAAGCCAGATTGGTGGCTAAGGGTTTCAGACAAAAGCAGGGAATAGATTATGATGAAACATTTTCCCCTGTTGCCATGCTCAAATCTATTCGGATTATGCTTGCTATAGCAGCATATCATGATTATGAGATCTGGCAAATAGATGTAAAAACTGCATTCCTCAATGGTTTCCTTGAGGAAGAGGTTTATATGTCACAGCCAGAAGGTTTTGTCTTGGAGACTAAACCTAATCAGGTATGTAGGCTAAAGAAATCCATTTATGGATTAAAGCAAGCATCCAGGAGTTGGAACATCCGATTTGATAAAACAGTCAAAGAATTTGATTTTTTCAAAAATGAGGATGAACCTTGTGTGTACAAGAAAACTAGTGGGAGTGCCATAGTTTTCTTAGTTCTATATGTTGATGATATACTTCTTATTGGGAATGATATCCCAATGCTACAATCAGTCAAAGTGTGGTTATCGAAACAGTTTTCCATGAAAGACTTGGGAGAAGCATCCTATATACTGGGTATAAAGATCTATAGAGAAAGATCAAGAAGGATGCTAGGCTTGTCCCAGTCTAGGTACATTGACCAGGTGCTAAAGAGATTTAGCATGGAGGAAAGTAAAAGAGGTTACTTACCTATTGGTCATGGCATACGTCTTTCTAAGAGGATGTCTCCTAAGACACCTGAAGAAAGAAATAGAATGAATTCTATACCTTATGCTTCGGCTATAGGGTCGATTATGTATGCTATGTTATGTACCAGGCCTGATGTGGCATATGCCTTGGTGTAACCAGTAGATTTCAGGCTGATCCAGGAGAGGATCACTGGAAGGCTGTGAAAAATATTCTTAAGTACCTGAGAAGGACTAAGGATATTTTTCTTATATACGGAGGATCTGATCTTAAACTAGAAGCCTATTCAGACTCTAGTTTTCAATCAGACCCAGATGATAGTAAATCCATTTCAGGGTATGTCTTTACCTTGAATGGTGGAGCAGTAAGTTGGAAGAGCACTAAACAGCAGACTGTAGCTGACTCAACTACCGAGGCAGAGTACATAGCTGTCAGTGAAGCCGCCAAGGAAGCTGTCTGGATGAAGAAATTCATCACAGAGTTGGGAGTAGTCCTGAGATTGAGAACCCGGTGCCACTCTATTGTGATAACACTGGAGCAGTTGCTCAAGCTAAGGAACCGAGAGCCCATCACAAGTCCAAGCACATTCTGAGACGCTTCCATCTTGTCCGAGAGATAATCGAAAGACAAGAAGTCTGCATCAATAGAGTGGATACAAAGAACAACATAGCAGACCCGTTCACTAAGGCTCTACCACAGCGGGATTTTGATCGCCACCTCGATTGTATGGGGTTAAAGAATAAGAGCGATTGGCTTTAGTGCAAGTGGGAGATTGAAAGGATTATGCCCTATAAGCCAATCTCCCAGACCATTGTAAATTGACAAATTAATAAAGGCAATAATTTTTCATCATTCGCTGTGTCATTCTATGATGAACCCCATAGATTAGGGCTATGGTTGTAGGGCTATGATGAGATCATACCAGTGAGATCTAAAGGCCTTAAAACCCTAATCTAGAATATTCCTAGTCATAGGAACCCTGAGTTGGGGATCAGGGTTTCCGGTAAGACTGGCACATCCTATGTATGCTGAAAAGGGTGACTGCTCTCACAGTCACTTGTGTAGGACACTAATACAAGGATGTGGGTGCTCATTAGCAAATGAGTTCACTGAATAGATCCAATTTGAGAACATCTAATGGAGCCTTAGCTACTTGTCAATAGATATTTCTCATAGTGGGAGTTGTACAAGTAGTCCTATGACCTGAGACTGCCATAATACCTTATGTACATGAACCCATGCTTTGGTTCAATCTCATTCATGACACTGGGTCATGCACAAGGTTGACGCTGGGTGTGGTGAATTGTATATGAAGGAAATGAGTAGGTCAACAAGGAATTGATCACTCCTAGTAGGAGGAGATTGCATCCAGCCAAATTAGGTCAGATGATGATTCAGGAAATCTTTGATCAAAGTACAGATATTAGAAATGATTTCTAATATCGAATTAATTGAATCATTAGTGTATGACTGAGCTGGGAATGAGTATAAACTGGATTTGACATGATTCCATATCCATAGTTATATTCGGGATGCAAGATGATTGAAGGATCGAATTGTACGGGAACTTTCCACTGAAGGTAGTTTTGGAATTACACCAGAATTTCCATATCTTCCAGGTAGACATGACACGTTGCTAGACGTCAATCTTGTCTTGTGGGTTGATCAAATTAAATGGTTTAATTGGATCACTAATTAGGAGGAGTCCTAATTGACTGACTCGAGTTAGCTCGATTTGACCTAAATCGATTCGAATGAGTTCTGATCAGATTAGGTCAACTTGCACTCGGACCCACTGCTGGCTAAGTATGGAACCCAATGGGTCACACACTTAGGACAGATAATCAAGGTTTTAATTTGAATTAAATCTCGTTTGCAGATGAACACACTAGCATGTGTTGCAAACCATGGCTTCTACTTGAATCGGATTCGAGTTAGGGTTCCGATTGGTCTTTTTTAGATCCAAATTCATTCCGGTTTGAATCTAATTGAAGATTCAACACATTGGGCAAATAATAGGCTAGCAATTGGGCTAACCTAAGAGGCTAAACCCCTTTCCCACATCGCCTAAGTCCCTCCCTTTTTTTTTTCCCACGCGCGCGCGCGCAGGAGAAGAGTCCACGCGCGCGTAGACTCTTTCCAAGTCGCGTCTTTGCGTGAAAAGAAAGAAAAAAGGGCCGGTGTTTTTTGAAGAGGCGTGGAAGAGAGTCCACCTAGGCGTGGACTCTCCAAAAAAGGGGAAAATACCGTGAAAAGAAAAGGAAAAACACCGAAGGGGCGCGACTCTTCTTTCTGCGCGCGCCCTTCTGTGTTTTTCGCGATCCTTCTTCACGTCTTCCCATCCCAAGGCCGTGAGATTAATCCCAAGGGCCGTGAGATAAAGAGAGAAGACGTGAGAAGGGAGGAGGGACGTGAGAGGATGATTAAAAGGTGAGAAGGCGCCTCTTTGTCGCCTATTTAAGGAGAAGACTTCACCGTGAAAAATGATTCCAGATTTTCTATGGCGAAGCCTTACTTCTTTTTCTTTCTCCCTCTCCAGAAGACTGTTTCCCCTCCTCTCTTTCCTCTTTGATTCCTTTACAGAGCCTAGGCTCTGTCGAATCTCAGAACGGAAGGAGAGTCAGAGAGAGAAACTCTCCGACGGTAAAGGAAGAAGGCGCCCCTCCTTCCTTTCTTTCTTACATTAAGACAATCTTGTCTTAATTCTCTTCTCCCTCCAAGACAAGCCTTGTCTCATTTTAGGACAAGGGCTTATTCTTAAGACAAGAGTGTCTTAAGGGGCCAAAGTTGCTAAAAGA
>CM038044.1:63917404-63920679 GCA_021397845.1 Areca catechu | reverse complement strand
GCCCCGTCCGGATCCCTCGGGCCAAAATTGCGGCTGCGCCGTGCGGAACCATGGTCGGTGCGCTCTTTGGTCCGGTCAACCTCCCGATCCCGCTCCATCGGCCCCGTCCGGATCCCTCGGGCGAAAATCGCGGCCGCGCGCCGCGTGGTCGGTGCGCTCTTTGGTCCGTTCGAACTCGCGGTCCCGCTCCATCGCCCCGTCCTTCTTCGGTGGTCCTCCCCATGCCCCCGTCCCGAACCACCCACCCCCCCTCGTCAAATGGAAATCCCCGCACCCTCCGGTGCAGCTCGGTGCCCCGTGCGGCCGTTGTCCCTCGTGGGTTCATGTATCTCATGCTCGACGGTTTTTTCTCTGTCTGCATGTCCCATCGACCCCCTCCTTCGTGCGCTCTCGGGTCGCAAGGCTCCGCGTGCGGGGGAGTGGTGCGGTGCGCGCCGCGGCGGCGACCGTGGTCGGCGTGTGAGCGGTCTTGGATGCACATCCAGCGATGGGCTCCCTGCCTCGTCGTGGCCACCGGCGGTGGGTGCATCCCTTCACTCGTGCTCGGAGGACCCTTTGTTGCCCCTCGTTGCGACCCGTCAGTTGCCCGTGCGGTCTATCCCCCTTGCGGGACTCGTCCGTTCACCACGCGACCCTTGCGGCTACCCCGCCTCTGCAGCAGCGGGTGCCGTTCCTCGTGCGGTCCTCGTGCCCTCCGTTTGCAGAGTCCCTCCGTGTTCTCCCATTCCTTCGGCCCCGCTCCTGGCTTCGTGGTGCTCTCGCGGATGCGGTGGATTCATCGTGCCGGGCCCCCGTGCCCCGCGTCCCATCTCGAATCGTTGCCCGCCCCGATGCGACGACGTCCGTGGCCGTCCCGTCGTCCCCCCTCCTAAGGTCGGCGGGATGGCGGCGGCGGGGATCTGCGTCGCTCGAGGACGTGCTACCTGGTTGATCCTGCCAGTAGTCATATGCTTGTCTCAAAGATTAAGCCATGCATGTGCAAGTATGAACTAATCGGACTGTGAAACTGTGAATGGCTCATTAATCAGTTATAGTTTGTTTGATGGTATGTGCTACTCGGATAACCGTAGTAATTCTAGAGCTAATACGTGCAACAAACCCCACTTTCTGGAAGGGATGCATTTATTAATAAAGGTCGACACGGGCTTTGCCCGGCGCTCCGATGATTCATGATAACTCGATGGATCGCACGGCCCACGTGCCGGCGACGTATCATTCAAATTTCTGCACTATCAACTTTCGATGGTAGGATAGGGGCCTACCATGGTGGTGACGGGTGACGGAGAATTAGGGTTCGATTCCGGAGAGGGAGCCTGAGAAACGGCTACCACATCCAGGAAGGCAGCAGGTGCACAAATTACCCAATCCTGACACGGGGAGGTAGTGAAAATAAATAACATACCGGGCTCCTCGAGTCTGGTAATTGGAATGAGCACAATCTAAATCCCTTAGCGAGGATCCATTGGAGGGCAAGTCTGGTGCCAGCAGCCGCGGTAATTCCAGCTCCAAAGCGTATATTTAAGTTGTTGCAGTTAAAATGCTCGTAGTTGGACCTTGGGCTGGGCCGACCGGTTCGCCCCACGGTGTGCACCGGCCTTCCCGTCCCTTCTGCCGGCGATGTGCTCCTGTCCTTACTGGACGGTCGTGCCTCCGGCGCTGTTACTTTGAAGAAATTAGAGTGCTCAAAGCAAGCCCACGCCTCTGGATACATTAGCATGGGATAACATCGCAGGATTTCGGTCCTATTGTGTTGGCCTTCGGGATCGGAGTAATGATTAAGAGGGACAGTCGGGGGCATTCGTATTTCATAGTCAGAGGTGAATTCTTGGATTTATGAAAGACGAACCACTGCGAAAGCATTTGCCAAGGATGTTTTCATTAATCAAGAAGAAAGTTGGGGCTCGAAGATGATCAGATACCGTCCTATCTCAACCATAAACGATGCCGACCATGATCGGCGGATGTTGCTTTCAGGACTCCGCCGGCACCTTATGAGAAATCAAAGTTTTGGTTCCGGGGGAGTATGGTCGCAAGGCTGAAACTTAAAGGAATTGACGGAAGGCGCCGCACCGCGCGACAACTGATGTATTCAACGAGTCTATAGCCTTGGCGACAGGCCCGGGTAATCTTCGAAACTTTCATCGTGATGGGGATAGATCATTGCAATTGTTGGTCTTCAACGAGAATTCCTAGTAAGCGCGAGTCATCAGCTCGCGCTGACTACGTCCCTGCCCTTTGTACACACCCGGCCCGTCGCTCCTACCGATTGAATGGTTCGGTGAAGTGTTCGGATCGCGGCGACGCGAGCGGTCCACCGCCCGCGACGTTGCGAGAAGTCCACTGAACCTTATCATTTAGAGGAAGGAGAAGTCGTAACAAGGTTTCCGTAGGTGAACCTGCGGAAGGATCATTGCCGAGACCCGGACGAGGAAAACCCGCGAACACGTGAACGAACCGCGACCGTGACGGGATGGCCCCGGCCGAACCATCACGTCGCCGATCGCCCCTCCTCCCCGCGCCACGGGGCGGCGGCGGAACAGAAACCCGGCGCCCCGGAGGGGCCAAGAATAGGAGAGCGGGAGCGGGGCGCCGCCTCCGCCCGCCCGTCTCGCACCGGGTCCAGGAGGGAGGAGCGCGTCGCCGCCGTTGATGCCAACCTTGCACGGTACGACTCTCGGCAACGGATGTCTCGGCTCTCGCATCGATGAAGAACGTAGCGAAATGTGATACCTGGTGTGAATTGCAGAATCCCGCGAACCATCGAGTCTTTGAACGCAAGTTGCGCACGAGGCCACTCGGTCGAGGGCACGTCTGCCTGGGCATCACACCGAACAGCAACGCTACGCTCCCCCGGGGCCGCGACGGGCTCCGGGGCGGCCGGATGCGGAGACTGGTCCCCCGCGCCCCCCCCGGCGCGGCGGCCGAAGACCGGGCCGCCGGCATGGCCGAACACGGCGTATATGGACCGCGCGCCCATGATCCTGCCGCCGTGCCGCGACCCGATAGGTGCCCGCTCGCCCCCCACCCCGCAACGCCCACCCCGCGGTCGGGGGTTGATGCCGATCGCGACCCCAGGTCAGGCGGGCCACCCGCCGAGCTTAAGCATATCAATAAGCAGAGGAGAAGAAACTTACGAGGATTCCCCTAGTAACGACGAGCGAACCGGACCAGCCCAGCTTGAGAATCGGGGGCCGCGCCCCTCGAATTGTAGTCTGGAGAAGCGTCCTCAGCGACAGACCGGCCCGAGTCCCCTGGAAAGGGGCGCCCGGGAGGGT
>CM038044.1:63884904-63912404 GCA_021397845.1 Areca catechu | reverse complement strand
CCCACTCTCACAGAGAGACTTCACACCTCTAGGGCATTATACCTGCCACCCACCTCACTACATGCAGTCTAGGGTATCTCACCTACCACCCATCTCACTACACGCGGAGCCCAGGGTATTTCACCTGCCACCCAGGTCACTCTTGGAGCCATGAGGGGGATTTCAAAGAACGTGGAGGAAACGAAATGGGGGGATAACTAGGGCATCACACCCCTACGATGTCCCGAAGGACAAAGACAACATCAACACCCGCAGGTGAAGACATAATGGGCCATAGCCCTGAACAACAACTGCCAAACCAACTGACAAACCAAATCCCAAAAATTCAATTTCTTCTATCCCTTCTATAATATGAATGAGGGGTTATTTATAAGCTCCATAACCCTCATTTGAATTTGAATACAGGATAGGGATAACTCAAATTTAAATACAAGATAGGATAAGATAAGCCTATCCATATCTCAATCCTAACCAACAAAATCCTAATTTAAATTTCAAATACAAGATAAATCCTAAATTTATTCTTCAAATTTATTTGATGCTCCGAAATTCATGCTGCTCCGAGATTCATGCAGGCTGATGTCCCCATCATTCTCCTGAGGTGGGGAGAAGTCGACTCCGTCGAGTCAAGCTCAGCGGGGTTTGATGGAACCGAAACTAACCAAGTCAAAACAAAAGTGCTAGTTTTTTTTTTTTTTTTCACCTTTCTTTCTTTTTTTTCTTTTTTTTGATATTTTTTTCCACTGATTTTCTCTCTCCTTTTATTTTCTTTTTATTTTTTTTCTTTTTTTCACTTTTTTTTTTCCTTCCATGCTTGAAGTCGGCGAACGAATGCAGGGTATGCATTCACATTCGTGCGGCTTCCTGCGAGTTCTTCACAAACCAAGAAATAGAGGCTTCGACAGTGGGCGTCGTCGGCAACGGGGCTGGGGATGAGGATGGCAGCCCGGGGGGAATGGAGGCACGGCCCTGCTCCGGAGAATGGCGGCAGCCCGGGGGAATGGCGACGTGGATGGTGGTCACGGGAGTCACGGCCGCAGGGGATCCGACGGTTCTAGTAGGGGAGATAAAGGATTTGGCACACCGGAGGAACCAGGTGGTGCGTTGGCCATGGTCAATGGTGGAGGGGAGGCGATCCGGTGGAGATGTCGTTCGAATCTGGGTGGGGAGGATCCATCATCGCGGCAGCGGGAGAAGCACTTGGCGAAGGGAATGATCGTCCGCCGTGGGATCGGACTTCCATCACCAGGACCTCCACCATCAATGGCTTGAAGGAGGCTAGGAGCGCCACCACGCAGAGGAGAAAGAGGTGGAGGAGGGCCACCGTCGACAGCTGCTCTCAGTCGCGCCGGCATCTCGCGGGAGACGATCGACTCCTTCATGGGGTCGAAGCAGAGGGAGTTAAGGTCGTACCTCTACGCTGCTCTCAGTCACTGGCCGTTGATGGGTTGTCGGCTGCTGGCGGTAGTTTCACAAATGGACGATGCCGGTGGGGTGTTGGGGAGGATCACGGGATGGGGGTGGGGGGGGGAGGACTTGATCAGAGGCTGTGCTGGAGACGGGCTTCGCGGGTAGCAGAGAAGAGATGGGCTCGGGTGCAGGGCATTGATGGACCTCGGTGGCTGATGCTGGGGAGTTGACGGACCGAAGCTGACCGTGATTTGGGAAGGACGTCTTGCACGGGCCGACGGAAGGTATTTTGTGGTGGCAATCGGAATGATTGGGAGTCGGGAGTTGAACAGCGGAGAGATTAGAATAGTGGGGCTAGTGAGGGAGAGGAATCTGGGATGATTCAGAAAAATGGCATGTACCCTAATTTTTTTTGGGCTCTGATACCAAGTTGATAGGGCACGGGATAGGGATAGGATCGTCGGCGAGCTAAGAAGTCGCCGAAGATTAGGGTATCCTATTTTTTTTTATATTTTCTGATTTCTTTATGGTGGTGACGAAGGAAAAAATAGGGATGGAGGATAACAAGGATGGACTACCACGAACCCTAAAACCAACTCTCACAGAGAGACTTCACATCTCTAGGGCATTATACCTGCCACCCACCTCACTACATGCAGTCTAGGGTATCTCACCTACCACCCATCTCACTACACGCGGAGCCCAGGGTATTTCACCTGCCACCCAGGTCACTCCTGGAGCCATGAGGGGGATTTCAAAGAACGTGGAGGAAAACGAAATGGGGGGATAACTAGGGCATCACACCCCTACGATGTCCCGAAGGACAAAGACAACATCAACACCCGCAGGTGAAGACATAATGGGCCATAGCCCTGAACAACAACTGCCAAACCAACTGACAAACCAAATCCCAAAAATTCAATTTCTTCTATCCCTTCTATAATAGGAATGAGGGGTTATTTATAAGCTCCATAACCCTCATTTGAATTTGAATACAGGATAGGGATAACTCAAATTTAAATAGAAGATAGGATAAGATAAGTCTATCCATATCTCAATCCTAACCAACAAAATCCTAATTTAAATTTCAAATACAAGATAAATCCTAAATTTATTCTTCAAATTTATTTGATGCTCCGAAATTCATGCTGCTCCGAGATTCATGCAGGCTGATGTCCCCATCACGCGGGTCACGGCACTGGCGTGCACGGGCCACTGCACGGGCGTGTGCGATTCACGGAGCAGCCGGGCGCGGGACGCCCGGCGCGCGCGCGGGTCGCGGCGCGGGCTTGCACGGGTCACCGAGCGCGCGCGCGGGCCACGGCACTGGTGTGCGCGGGTCACGGCGCTTCCGGGTGCGGGTCATGGCACGGGAGTGCGCGGGTCACGGCGCCGCCGGGCACGCGCGCGCGGGTCATGGCACGGGCGCGCACGGGTCACGGGGCCGCCTGGAGCGTGTCAACCGGGTCACCGGGCGAGTCATGGCACGGGAGTGCACGGGTCACCGGGCGAGTCATGGCACGGGAGTGCACGGGTCACCGGGCGCGCGCGCACAAGTGTCATGGCACGGGAGTGCACGGGTCACCGGGCGCGCGCGCGCGCACGTGTCATGGCACGGGCGTGCGCGGTTCATGTTACGGGAGTGCACGGTTAACCCAGCGCGCGCGCCCGGGTCATGGCACGGGCGTGCGCGGGTCCCGGCACCGCCGGGCTCGAGTCCACGGGCGCGCGCAGGGCGCGGGCATGCACGGGTCCTGGCACCGCCGGGCTCGAGTCCCAGGGGCGCGCACGGGCGCGGGCGTGCGCGAGTCCTGGCAGCGCCGGGCTCGAGTCCCCGGGCGCGCGCACGGGCGCGGGCGTGCGCGGGTCCTGGCAGCGCCGGGCGCGGGGCACCGGGCGCGCGCACGGGCGCGTGCAGGCGCAGGTCCTGGCAGTGCCGGGCGCGGGGCACCGAGCGCGGGCACGGACGCGGGTCCTGGCAGCAACGGGCGCGGGGCACCGGGCGCGCAAACGGGCGCGGGCGGGCGCGCGTCCTGGCAGCATGGTGCGGGCACCAGACTCAGAAGAAGACTTCAGGGCTCCATCTGGATCTCTGATTGACATTGCCCGAAGAATTAGGATTTTCTGGTTTTGTAATAAGGGTTGACTTGGTCAACTCAATTTTAGTTTGAGTCTGTATTTCCCTGCAATTTAAATTTTGTTGAGTCATGTTGACTCAATACAAGTCCTAGTAGTGGTCTAGGTCTTCTCCAAGGTGCCACATTTTCTCCCAGGACCAAGCAAGTGGGCTCCACACTCCCAGCCACACGCCAGAGTCCAGGAGGTGCCACATCTCCATCCAGTGTGCCTTGGTCCCCACACCACAAGAAAGCAGGTCCCTTCTTTCATGCGCCACTTGGGGGAGAAATCCATCAAGATACCTCAATCCAAGGAGGAGCCAACTTCTTTCCAGATAAACCCAAGCCAGGATGGCAAGAATTTTTCTTGAAGAGAGGATCAAGGAGGTGCCCCACAATGTTCCATAAAAACCCAAGTTATAAAAGGGAAGAGAGCATGTCTTGGAGAGAAAATCAAGGAGGCACCCAAAAGTTTCCTAAAGTGCCAAAGCCATGAAAGGAAGAAGCCTAAACTTGTGGAGCAAGACTAGGAGGTGTCCAAAAGAGCCAAGCCATGAAGGGAAAATCCTTGATTCATGGAGAGATACTAGGAGACACCCCCATAACCTACCATTTGGAGCTGATTTTCAAGTTTTCTTGGAGTTTTTGGGCTGCCCACTCATGGAAGGAGTCTTGGGAAGAGAATTTGATGCCTAAAGTGTGGGTTAGTCCTATTAGTCCCACATAGGAAGTGTATGAAATTTTATTTCTTTGTTATGTCTATATATTCAACTCTATGTAACTCTTGAAATCAGATGAATGAAAGAAATTTTTTTATGAGCAAACTTGTGTTTTCTCTCTTCCGCACTTGCTTCCAGGTGTTGAGCTCCATGAGGGAGTAAATCCGGGTTCCCCTGGAACCTTGAGGAGGTGAGAGATCTCCAAAACCCCAAACCCTAGGTTAGCCACTCCACTCCCAAACCCTAGCCGCCATCACCCTTCTCTTTCCACCAAGCCCTAGTCTATTCCACTTCTCACGGCCACCATCTCCAAGTCCAGGCCGGCCACCAACATCCAGCTCCAGTCCAGATACTTCAGATCTATAGCAATTCTAAGAGGAAGTCAGATCGGCCTCCAAGAGAATCCTGATTTCAGCAACTTCAGCTTTCAAGTTCTTCAACCTGGTAAATCTTTTCTTGAGTATCTGAATTCCATCACTTGTTCCTCTTCTTTCCCAGATCTTGAGTCCAGGAGAAGCCGACCAAACCACAAGATCAGTATTGGAGGATCCATTGCGAAGATAGCCGACTCCGAGGATCCCACAATCTGCTCGAGAGAGTTCTTCCACCAAAATCCTGAGAAGATCACTGTCTGGTTAGTAAACCATCTCTCCTCTCTATTTCTGTTCTGTTGAAAGTTCAGAGCGAAACCCTAGGTCTAGGAGTTTCTCAACCCCCAGCGATCCGTTACTTCTGAACTACTCTGATAATTTAGTTTCTTCTAAACTGTGCTTTCAATCCTTACCTAGTTTCCTTCAACGTAGTTTAGCTTTACTTTGAGTCGAAGCCAATTTCTGAAATATATATATAAAAAAAAAAAATTTAATCTTAATTTACTTCCGCATACGCTTCTTTGTTCTTCGTCCTGCATCATTTTTGGTATCAGAGCTTCCGTTCTGCATCAATTTTGGTATCAGAGCTTTTGTTCTGCATCAATTTTTGGTATCAGAGCCCTGTCTAGGGTTTCTGACTTGCTTGCATGTTTTGAGTGTCTCTCTTTTTTACTTTGTCTGCTCGAAGTAGACTCCCCAGGACGTCCGGTCCTAGGAACTAAGCGAGGTGCAAGCCTCCTCTTCCCATTCCATGGGGTGTTCCTTGGGCGTGTAGGGGATCCGCTGGGTTACAACTTCGTAGCAGGAATTGTAAACGGGGGAAGCATTCTGTTTTCAGTCTGTAACTGCCCTGTTTTAGGAATTTTTTCTCATTGTAAGTAACTCCAAATTATATGATTTTTATTTTGCTGGAACCACTGTAATTGAAAATATTTTACATAATTTTACTGTAATTTATTGGTTTCTGTGAAATTTATGAGAGTTAAATTACAGCAATTCTGTTTCTGTATTTCTGCAATTCAATTTTTTTTGAGTGATCATCTCCTAATTCATCTTAAGGGCAATTGAGCATCTAAGATAAGGGGAGGAGTTGATAACCTCTCCTTAGCCCAAAACCACCACCCATTCATTTGATCCTAAGCCTAATTTTAAAATTTATTAGACTTAATTTGCCCTAGTGGGCTAGGGACACCAACAAGTCGGGTCTAGGCTAATGTTGAGTCAGTTTGTCTAGTTACTCTGTGTGTGCTTTGTACTCAGTGTCTAGAATGGTGGTTCAGGAATTCTATCCAGAAGGGCTTGTGTGCTGGTCCGCCTACCTGGCCAATCTCTGATTGGTGTCTAGGATTGGCAATTAGGGACCTAACACTCCCCTTACACCTGCCTGGCTGAGTCCCGAGTTACTACAGGCTAGCTTGCCACTCTGATTGGGCATCTAGTTTGGGCTCTAGGTCTAGTTAGCCCGTAGTCGTTTCAGTCGAGTCTCATTTGGTGTGCTTGCTTGCATCATCATGTCCACCCAGAATGGAGTACCCTACCAACCTGGTCAAACCCAACCTGATTTAGAGGCCATGATTAGAACTCTTACCGAAAGTATGACCAAATTGAGTCAGGATATGAATGAGGATTTTGCCCAGTTTAGAGACCGAGCCCAGGGACTTGAGAAAAGTAGACATCAAAATTGGACCCCTGATCCAAAATTTAATAGGCCCCAACCTCACCCATGCCAGGAGCCTAGGAGGACCTTATACCGTGATCCCGAGCATAACCCTAGGAGCCTATATCCATACTTGGTTGACTCAGAAAAGGGACCCGTTAGGAACACCGAACCTTATGCACCCACTTTTGATGGAAGACAAGAGACATATATTAAGTGGGAAGAACAAATGGATCGATATTTTGAGTGCACTAACATATCGGAATTAGGACAAGTTAGGCTGGCCAAAACCAAGTTCACCAAACATGCTAGGTCGCATTGGTATGCTATTGAGCATGAGTGTTATCAAAGAAAAGAGGAAATATATACTTGGAGAGATATGAGAAGTAAGTTGAGAGATAGATACCTAGGTAGATCCTATGAGAAAAGACTTTTAGACCAATGGTACCAATTGTAACAAGGTAATAGGCCTGTGTCTAAACATATTGAGGACTTCCAGTGGTATGACATGAAATGCAATACCATTGAGACCGAAGCTCAGATCACATCAAGGTTTAGGGTTGGGTTACACCTAGACATTTATAGGAAGCTATGCCTTGAAACGACCAATAAGTTAGACCGAGCCTACCAAGAAGCCCAAGACTATGAGTGGTCTTTAAGATATAACCAATCAAGTACTTTGGACTTAAAGCCAACCTCTACCAACTTAAGTCAAGTTCTGATTGATCCGACACCCATAGTGAACCAGACTCTTGTTTGTCAATTCCCACTTGTGTCGCCTCTTGACCAGAAGGATAATACTGAGAAGGAGTTAGGCATGGTCATCCCAAAATTAGTTGACCCGACCAGAGCCGTACTTAAAGAGGAATCAAAGGAGAATAGATTAGAACCTTTCAATGAGATTGAGGAAGAAATATATGAGCCTTACATAAGTTTGATAGATGAATATGAAGAAGAAGAATTTGAGGATATCTCTCCCGATAATTCAATTAACCAACTCCTACCTAATGGGGTTATTGAGGGGACCCCTGCCACTCAAGGAATTCAGGAGCTAACCCTAAGAGAAGACCCTTTTGAGGAAGTTCAGGAAGAAGAAATTACACCCAATGAAAGTTTAAGTGAGAATACCCCTGAACTCATTGAGGAATCCAAAGAAGACACCCCTGAGTCAAATCTGGTAGAGAAGTGTGAAGAAGGAAGGGGTTCACAAGAATTTCCCATTGAGAAGGTCCAAGAACAAGAAAAAGACAGTAGCTTAGAGGACATTTTAGATAAACATTCCAAAGACCTTCCTGATAACCTTCCACCTTCTAGGAGCACCCAGCCTACCCTAGAACTTGCACTTGTAGACCCTCCTAGAGCAAATCATGAGGTTTGGATGAGTGCACCTATAGAACAATGTAATCATTTTAAGATCATCCTGAATAACCAAGGTTTGTTTCTTATTTCTGATAAGCCACCTCAAAACTCTGATTCTTATTTCCTACCCTTCCCTGAATCTTCTCATGTTTATAGAGCTATGGGATTACACTTTACTGAGATCTCTAGGTTGCAAGACTCCTTAGAACCTATTAGGTTTGCCACCTACTTCTGGAAGACCTTATGGCACCTACTAGGCATCCATAATAAGTTTTCATGCTCTGCATGCCATCCTCCAACCCAAGGTCAAACCTAGAGAGCCGTAGTTTGTTAGGTTTAGACCTAGGGTTCCTTTGGAATAAAGTCCATTCTTTAGGAATGCGTCGTCAATCTAGTTTAGTTTTTCTTGACCCTTTACTAGGCTTTGACTCAGATTTTGATTTGATTGAGAGCACCAGGAATTGGGATTTGTATTTTGTCTAGGACTAAATTTGCATATAATGTTTCGATCAATAGGTCTATAGGCTAGAGTCCCTTTGAAATTGTTCATGGATACAAGCCTCACACACCACTTGATCTGATTTCACTATTAGTCCACACACACAAGTCTCTTGATGTACTTGCATAGCATGTAAAGGACTTGCATAAAGAAATTCATGCTAAAAAAAATTTAAGTAATGAAACTTATAAGAAGTTGGCTGATTCTCAAAGGTGAGTCAAAACTTTTGTTTAGAGAGACTATGTAATGATTTGGTTAAGGCCTGAGCGGTTTTCTCCTGGAACCGTTAGAAAGTTACATGCTAGAGGAGCTGGACCATTTAGAGTAGTGTAGAGAGTAGGGTCCAATGCCTATGTGCTCGAGTTGCCTTCAGAACTAGGCATTAGCTCCACTTTCAACATTACAGACCTAGTAGAGTATAGAGAGCCAGCTGTGATTCCCAGTAAGTCTTTTTGAGCCTAATCCTGCTCTTGAGAGTGAACCCAACCCTGTGTGTCCACCAACAAACTGGCCTGTGAGGAAAGAGCAGATTGAAAAGATCCTGGATGATCAGGTTATCTCTACTCGTAATCGAGGATACCAAAGATACCTGGTCCGCTGGCAAGGAAGGCCAGATTCTGATAACTCTTGGATCTCCCGAGAAGAATTACAAGAATTGGACCCAGACCACTTGGAGAGATACCAGAGCCAACTTGATCCATACTCGACAGGGTCGAGTTCCTCCCACCCCGGGAGAATTGGTGCGGGCACCAGACTCAGAAGAAGACTTCAGGGCTCCATCTGGATCTCTGATTGACATTGCCCGAAGAATTAGGATTTTCTGGTTTTGTAATAAGGGTTGTGGTGTGGGCACCAGGTTAACAAAAAGACTTCAACCCATCCAAAAGTCCTTATGGTTGGAGTAACAAATCATGTCAATATTTTATTTCAAAATAAATGTAATCAAGGACAGGTTAGTCCGCTGTTGGGTCAGTCAATCCAGTCAACTCACTTTTGAAGACTTATCAAGAAGCAACTCGGGCTTCAAAGTACCACTTCATCACTTCACCACCAATGGAGCCCACACTTGAAGACACATCACCACCCTAGAGCCGACTCTTGAAGGCACATCACCACCACCTTGGAGCCGACTCTTGCCACCTCATCAGACACCTCACCACTAAAGGAGCTGACTCTTAATCAAGTCCCAAGGAGCCAATTCTTGAAGAAAGTCAATTAGTCAAAGTCCAAAGTCATGGAGATGGTCAAATTGTCAAAATCAAGAAGGAGGTCAAATCACCAAGTCCAAGTTTTTGAAGATGGTCAACCAAGTCAAGCCTTAGCATGTCATTTGAATTTAAATTCATGCTTGGCCGACCAAAGCTCTCCAAAGCAAGGGTGGTCGGCCAAAGTGAGGGGGGACCACTCCTCCAAATCATATCAAACCTATTCCCACAATTCTCTCCTTATTCCATGTAACTTCCCCATGATATCCTCCACCAAATTAGGTTAGTTTGAATTCAAATGTAAGTCTTTAAAAAGCCTTGGGCATGAGAAATGTGGGAGATTGATAAATGAATGAAAAAAAAAGCTCTTTCTTCTATGTGAAGGTCTTGGCTATGTGCCCCTCTTTGGCTTTGTGCCTAGGTTTCTTTTAGGTCTATGTGACCTTGTTTCTCTCTTCCTCTTCCTCCTCTTTTCTCCACTTCAAACACTTTCTTTCCATTGCATCTCTCAAAGAAGATCAAGTTCGCATCAAAGTTCAAGAAGAAATCAAGCCAAGAATCAAGTGATCAAGCAAGGAGCCGGTTCTCCAACCCTAGGAATCAGAAAGGAGTCGATTCCCTCAAGAAGAAGAAGCCTTCATCCATCCTTCAACCCATCATTCTTCCCTTCTTTAATTTGAGTTCTTTAGCTTGTTTCTAATCCCAGGTTTCTTTGTGACAGGGCCTCCGGAATCCAGACTTTAGAAGAAGGAACTTCTTGCCAGAACCCAGAATGCTGAGTGAGCCACCAAGTGGTGTATTTTGGTCATCCTAGAACTTACCTTGAGAGAAATCCTTTGGATTGATCAAGGTCAGGTAATCCCTAACTTCTTAGGGTTTGGATTATTAAAAAAGTAGGACTAGCTTAATTTAGATGGTTAATTTACTATGGTAGATCATTATTATTCTGTTTAGTCCACTCTAGATTTGCGTTTAATCATATTGAGTTGTGTTCATTAAATTCCTAGTCATTATAGTTCGATTAGCCATATGCTTAAGAAATTAATTAGATTGATCTTTAACTAATCTCCTTTAGAATATTTAGTCTCATTCCTTCATCTCATAAAGCATTTTTTTTCATTTCTTCTTCCCATCATTTTTGGTATCAGAGCAGGTTGATTAGGGCATATCTGTGTTTAGGGTTTGCATCGATTTATCTTTGGTGCTATAAGATTATAGCCAACCCTTGCATTGCAAAACCAAGATGAAATCAGGTTGTCCTACTATAAGGTGGATCCTTATAGTGTAAGGTTGTCCTATCTTGGTCATTGCTTTGGACTACATAGAAGAATTCTATGTAAGTCTGATTTTTCCCTGCTTGCTGTAATTAGGTGTAGGCTGACTGTAATCCGCCTGCAGCTCCAAAGGCAAGTAGTGCATTTTTCTTTGACATATTTTTTTTCTTGTTCCATTTTAAGTTGTTTATCACCGTTTAAAATTTCAGCTTCAGAAAAAAATTACAAAAAAAATGAAAATTCCTGCAGTCCGATAGTGTCATTAGGTTTTCTGTTCTGTTCTTGAGCTTTTAGTGCCTTTATTCAGGATCTGCCTAGAACAGTCTAGATTTTATTTTGAAATTCTGCTTCACCTGGTATGACATCTATAAGTTAGGAGTTCTCATTAATTTTTTTCAAATTTTTTTGACGTTTTTTACTGCACCTTCCAACATCACTTTCGAACTGCAACACACCACTCTGCATCAGTAATTTAGTCATGCATTCATTTCATGATTAAGCTATCTAAGGGCATGAAATTAACATAAGGTCAGGAAGTAATTACCTGTCCTTAGCCCAAAAAAACCACCTCCCTTCATCATTCGAACCCAATCCTTAATTAAAATCAATTAGACCTAATACCCTAGTGGGTTAGGGACACCAACAGGTCGGGTTCGAATTAGAAATCAAGTTGATTGTATTAGCTAGTTAGTGTGTGCTTATTAACTTGGTGTCTAGGATTGGTGTGTAAGGGCTTGTGGTTTGATCCACCTACCTGGCCAATCTCTGATTGGTGTCTAAGGTTGGTATTCAGGGATCTCCAGCTCCCCTTCCACCTACCTGGCCAAGTGATATAAGTTACTACTGGTTAGTTAGTCTTTCAATTGGGTTCTTAACTTGTGCTCTAGGTCTAGGAGCCATAGTCGTTCGAGTGCATCATTTTCATGACCACTAGATCAGGAACACCATTCCACCGTTCACAAGATCAACCAAGTTCGTCCATGGACCCTAATATGGAGAGTCTCATGAAGTCTATGATAGAGCAAATGGCTACAATGAATGCTAAGCTTGATCGGGTCGAGGATAGAATAGGGGTCCTAGAGGAAGCTAGGTTAACTCCAACTGAACCACCATCTCCCAGATTACCTCCAGACCATCCCAGAGCCCAACGGCAAGAACGCACTCCTGACCCAACCCATAGAAGGCCACAACACGATTTTGATGATCACACCCCTGACTTTAATCAAAGAAGGCATCACCATGAAAATTTCGATCAGGATGACCGGGCCTTAAGGAACATCCGTCTAGATGCACCAACTTTTGAAGGAAGCTTAGATCCTAAGGTGTATATAGATTGGGAGGCTGACATGGACCAGTATTTTGATTGGTATGACATGTCAGATGAGAGGAGATTCAAATTTGCTAAGATCAGGCTGGTTCGACAGGCTAGACTACATTGGGGAAATGTAGAGCGCACGATTAGACAGAGGGGAGATGTACCGGTAAGCACATGGAGAGATATGAAGAGAAAACTTAGAGAAAAATACCTACCCATGTCTTATCAAGAGAGATTACTAGATCAGTGGCAACGGTTAACACAAGGAAACAAAACCGTCTCTGAGTATGTCACCAAATTTGACGAGTTTGTCATGCGGTGCAACGTGGTCGAGTCGGAGGCAGCCACTTTGTCTAGGTTTAGATCAGGGCTGAATGAAGACATCAAGGGGGAATTATTTTTGAGGGAAGTCCATGATTTAGAGCAGGCATATCAGGTTGCCATGGACTATGAGAGATTTCAGAGGAGATCTACTTTTAGGAAACCAGAGCCCTCTAGGTTCAGTCCACTTGCTAGTAGACCCAGTTCGGTTCCTACTCCCACAGCTAAGCCTAGGTCCAGCTCAAATCCAATTCCTAGGCCCAATTCAGCCACCCCATCTAGAGAAGATAAAGGAAAAGGGCCTGAAAGTCAAGGTAGGACAAGTCAAGTATGTTATAAGTGCCGTCAACCGGGTCATTATATGAGTCAGTGTCCCTCTAGAGCTTTACACATTGGTGAAGTAGAGGAAGAAGGCTTAGAGCATTTAGAGAATGGTGACGAAGAAGTGTATGAAGCAGAAGATTGCTTAGCTGATGAGTATGAGGGAGATGAGGAAAATTTGGACTCATCAGATTTACTAGGAGTCGTTAGGTGTATCATGACACAGACCAAAGAACAAGAAGACTGGCGTAGGACTAACATCCTACAAACATTTGTCAAAATTAAGGAAAAGGTCTGTAAGATTGTGATAGATAGTGGAAGCTGTGTCAACGCCATTTCCACTAGTGCAGCAAAGAGTTTAGGGTTATCCGTTGTACCACATCCCAATCCATATAAGGTATCCTGGATAGACTCTACATCTATTCCAATCAAGCTACGGTGCCAAGTCCAAATCCAAATTCAATCCTATCAAGATAAGGTCTGGTGTGATGTGCTTCCTATGGGAGTAAGTAGCATCATCTTAGGCAGGCCATGGCTGTTTGATCATGATGTGACCATCTTTGGTCGGTCAAACTCCTGTGCTTTCAATTTTAATGGCAAGAGAATTGTCATTCATCCAAAAGAGCCTAAGGACAATGTCAGGAGAGGAACCAGTAGCTTGAAGGAAAAGAAAACTGGATTAAATCTGATAGGTGCAAAAGAAATAGAACAAGATATCCAAGAGGGAGCACCTATTTGGGTGGTAGCAGCAAAAGAGGTTAAGGACCACACACCTATAGAACACCCTCCAGAGGTGGTCCAATTATTAGAAGAGTATAAGGACGTATTTCCCGAAGATCTTCCCGATAGCCTTCCACCTTTAAGGGACATACAGCATGTCATAGATTTAGTCCCCGGGGCAACTTTACCTAATTTGCCTCACTATAGGATGAACCCAGCTGAACATCAGGAAATGCAGAAACAGATTGGGGAATTACTTAGGAAGGGGTTTATTAAGGAAAGTCTAAGTCCTTGCGCAGTCCCCGCATTGTTAACCCCTAAGAAGGATGGTACTTGGCGGATGTGTGTAGATAGCCGAGCCATCAATAAGATTACGGTGAAGTATAGGTTCCCGATCCCACGACTTGACGACATGTTAGATATGATAGCCGGAGCAACAATTTTCTCCAAAATTGATTTAAAGAGTGGCTATCATCAGGTTAGAGTTAGACCTGGGGATGAATGGAAGACCGCTTTCAAGACTAAAGATGGATTATATGAGTGGTTAGTCATGCCATTCGGTCTTTCCAACGCACCCAGCACATTTATGAGGATCATGAATCAGGTGTTGAAAGCCTTCATAGGAAAATTTGTTGTGGTCTATTTTGATGATATCCTTATATATAGCCAAACCAAGGCAGACCACTTAGATCACCTGAGCCAAGTTTGTCAAGTTCTTAGAAAAGATAGCCTCTATGCCAATATCAAAAAGTGTGACTTCCTCACACATAGAGTCATCTTTCTAGGATTTGTAGTTACTTCTGAAGGAGTGTCAGCTGACCCAGAGAAAGTCAAATCCATAGTAGAATGGCCTGTACCCAAGAACATCCATGAAGTACGTAGTTTCCATGGTCTAACCACTTTCTATAGGAGGTTTATTAGGGGATTCAGTACGATAGTGGCACCCATCACTGATTGCATTAGGAAAGGAAATTTTGAATGGACTAGAGCGGCTGATAAAGCTTTCCTAATGATTAAAGAGATAATGACACAAGCACCTGTTTTAAGGCTTCCGGATTTTTCCAAATTATTTGAGGTCGCTTGTGATGCTTCTGGGGTTGGAATTGGAGGAGTTTTAAGTCAAGAGAATCACCCAGTAGCATTCTTTAGTGAGAAGTTGAATGATGCGAGACTAAGGTATTCAACCTATGATAAGGAGCTATATGCGGTAGTACAAGCTTTACGCTATTGGCGTCACTACCTTTTACCGCAGGAATTTGTTTTATTTTCTGATCATGAAGCTCTTAGGTTCCTTAGTTCTCAGAAGAAGTTGAACCCTAGGCACGGGAAATGGGTAGAGTTCATACAAGGGTACACGTTCGTTCTGAAACATCGTGCCGGTACTGAGAATCGAGTTGCTGATGCATTAAGCCGTCGATCTATGTTGATGAATACTGTGAGGACTGAGATAGTAGGATTTGATAGGTTGAAGAGTGAGTATTCTACATGCCCTGACTTTGGTCATATCTATCACTCCCTCCAACAAGGTCCGTCTAGTGAACATAGCGATTACATTCTATTAGATGGATACCTTTTCAAGGAAAATAGGCTGTGCATTCCCAAAACTTCTGTTAGGGAATTTCTGATCTGGGAAGCCCATGCTGGAGGATTAGCTGGACATTTTGGTAGAAACAAAACCATCTTGGCTATGGAGGATCAATTTTTCTGGCCTAGTCTTAAGAAGAATGTTGCCCAGATAGTAGCCCAGTGTCGAACCTGTGCGGTAGCAAAGCACCAAAAACAAAACACTGGTTTGTACACACCTTTACCTGTCCCTGAAGGTCCGTGGCAAGACATTAGTATGGATTTCGTGACAGGTCTCCCTAGAACTCCCAAGAAACATGATTCTATCTTTGTGGTTGTCGATCGATTTTCTAAGATGGCGCACTTTATTCCGTGTTCTCAGACTTTAGATGCGTCAAAAGTGGCCAAACTTTTCTTGGATCATATCGTTAAGCTTCATGGTTTACCTAGAACCATTGTGTCAGATAGAGATGTCAAGTTCACCAGTTACTTCTGGAAAACCCTCTGGCACATGTTAGGTACCAAACTGAAATTCTCTACAGCCTATCACCCTCAAACTGATGGCCAAACCGAGGTTGTAAACCGAAGCTTAGGTAATCTATTGAGGTGTTTAGTTGGAGAAAACTTAGGGAACTGGGATCTTTTACTTCCTCGTGCTGAGTTTGCTTATAATAGCTCAGTCAATAGATCTATTGGGAAGAGTCCATTTGAAGTGGTCCATGGATATAAACCTAAGAGACCTTTAGATCTAGTCCCATTACCAGCACATGCACGGGTGTCGGAATCCGCCGAATCATATGCACAGCATCTTAAGGACTTGTATAAGGAGATTAGCCAAAAGATTCAAACAAGCAATGAATTTTATAAGCATACGGCTGATCTACATAAACGGCTTAAAGAATTTAATGAAGGGGATTTAGTAATGATTAAACTCAAACCAGAGAGGTTTCCACCCGGAACAATGAAGAAACTCCATGCCCGGGGAGCCGGACCCTTCAGAATAATAAAGAGAATTGGATCTAATGCTTATGTAGTAGATTTACCATCTAGTTATGGCATTAGTTCTACTTTTAATATTTCTGACCTCAAAGAATACAAGGAACCTGTACCAATACCTGATGAGCTTTTTGGTCCTAGTGTATCCTTTGAGAGTGATGTCCCAAATGAGTGTCCACCACCAAATATTCCTGAGCAAAGAGAGAGTGTTGAAAGAATCTTGGATGACCAGATTATCACCACTAGAAATAAGGGCTACCAACGCTATCTGATTCGATGGCAAGGACGTCCTGAATCTGAAGACTCCTGGATCACCCGAGAGGACCTGCAACAAATCGACCCGGATATAATAGAAACATATCACTCGACAGGGTCGAGTTCCTCCCACCCTGGGAGAATTGGTGTGGGCACCAGGTTAACAAAAAGACTTCAACCCATCCAAAAGTCCTTATGGTTGGAGTAACAAATCATGTCAATATTTTATTTCAAAATAAATGTAATCAAGGACAGGTTAGTCCGCTGTTGGGTCAGTCAATCCAGTCAACTCACTTTTGAAGACTTATCAAGAAGCAACTCGGGCTTCAAAGTACCACTTCATCACTTCACCACCAATGGAGCCCACACTTGAAGACACATCACCACCCTAGAGCCGACTCTTGAAGGCACATCACCACCACCTTGGAGCCGACTCTTGCCACCTCATCAGACACCTCACCACTAAAGGAGCTGACTCTTAATCAAGTCCCAAGGAGCCAATTCTTGAAGAAAGTCAATTAGTCAAAGTCCAAAGTCATGGAGATGGTCAAATTGTCAAAATCAAGAAGGAGGTCAAATCACCAAGTCCAAGTTTTTGAAGATGGTCAACCAAGTCAAGCCTTAGCATGTCATTTGAATTTAAATTCATGCTTGGCCGACCAAAGCTCTCCAAAGCAAGGGTGGTCGGCCAAAGTGAGGGGGGACCACTCCTCCAAATCATATCAAACCTATTCCCACAATTCTCTCCTTATTCCATGTAACTTCCCCATGATATCCTCCACCAAATTAGGTTAGTTTGAATTCAAATGTAAGTCTTTAAAAAGCCTTGGGCATGAGAAATGTGGGAGATTGATAAATGAATGAAAAAAAAAAGCTCTTTCTTCTATGTGAAGGTCTTGGCTATGTGCCCCTCTTTGGCTTTGTGCCTAGGTTTCTTTTAGGTCTATGTGACCTTGTTTCTCTCTTCCTCTTCCTCCTCTTTTCTCCACTTCAAACACTTTCTTTCCATTGCATCTCTCAAAGAAGATCAAGTTCGCATCAAAGTTCAAGAAGAAATCAAGCCAAGAATCAAGTGATCAAGCAAGGAGCCGGTTCTCCAACCCTAGGAATCAGAAAGGAGTCGATTCCCTCAAGAAGAAGAAGCCTTCATCCATCCTTCAACCCATCATTCTTCCCTTCTTTAATTTGAGTTCTTTAGCTTGTTTCTAATCCCAGGTTTCTTTGTGACAGGGCCTCCGGAATCCAGACTTTAGAAGAAGGAACTTCTTGCCAGAACCCAGAATGCTGAGTGAGCCACCAAGTGGTGTATTTTGGTCATCCTAGAACTTACCTTGAGAGAAATCCTTTGGATTGATCAAGGTCAGGTAATCCCTAACTTCTTAGGGTTTGGATTATTAAAAAAGTAGGACTAGCTTAATTTAGATGGTTAATTTACTATGGTAGATCATTATTATTCTGTTTAGTCCACTCTAGATTTGCGTTTAATCATATTGAGTTGTGTTCATTAAATTCCTAGTCATTATAGTTCGATTAGCCATATGCTTAAGAAATTAATTAGATTGATCTTTAACTAATCTCCTTTAGAATATTTAGTCTCATTCCTTCATCTCATAAAGCATTTTTTTTTCATTTCTTCTTCCCATCAGGTTGACTTGGTCAACTCAATTTTAGTTTGAGTCTGTATTTCCCTGCAATTTAAATTTTGTTGAGTCATGTTGACTCAATACAAGTCCTAGTAGTGGTCTAGGTCTTCTCCAAGGTGCCACATTTTCTCCCAGGACCAAGCAAGTGGGCGCCACACTCCCAGCCACACGCCAGAGTCCAGGAGGTGCCACATCTCCATCCAGTGTGCCTTGGTCCCCACACCACAAGAAAGCAGGTCCCTTCTTTCATGCACCACTTGGGGGAGAAATCCATCAAGATACCTCAATCCAAGGAGGAGCCAACTTCTTTCCAGATAAACCCAAGCCAGGATGGCAAGAATTTTTCTTGAAGAGAGGATCAAGGAGGTGCCCCACAATGTTCCATAAAAACCCAAGTTATAAAAGGGAAGAGAGCATGTCTTGGGGAGAAAATCAAGGAGGCATCCAAAAGTTTCCTAAAGTGCCAAAGCCATGAAAGGAAGAAGCCTAAACTTGTGGAGCAAGACTAGGAGGTGTCCAAAAGAGCCAAGCCATGAAGGGAAAATCCTTGATTCATGGAGAGATACTAGGAGACACCCCCATAACCTGCCATTTGGAGCTGATTTTCAAGTTTTCTTGGAGTTTTTGGGCTACCCAATCATGGAAGGAGTCTTGGGAAGAGAATTTGATGCCTAAAGTGTGGGTTAGTCCTATTAGTCCCACATGGGAAGTGTATGAAATTTTATTTCTTTGTTATGTCTATATATTCAACTCTATGTAACTCTTGAAAATCAGATGAATGAAAGAAATTTTTTTTATGAGCAAACTTGTGTTTTCTCTTTTCCGCACTTGCTTCCAGGTGTTGAGCTCCGTGAGGGAGTAAATCCGGGTTCCCCTGGAACCTTGAGGAGGTGAGAGATCTCCAAAACCCCAAACCCTAGGTTAGCCACTCCACTCCCAAACCCTAGCCGCCATCACCCTTCTCTTTCCACCAAGCCCTAGTCTATTCCACTTCTCACGGCCACCATCTCCAAGTCCAGGCCGGCCACCAGCATCCAGCTCCAGTCCAGATACTTCAGATCTACAGCAATTCTAAGAGGAAGTCAGATCGGCCTCCAAGAGAATCCTGATTTCAGCAACTTCAGCTTTCAAGTTCTTCAACCTGGTAAATCTTTTCTTGAGTATCTGAATTCCATCACTTGTTCCTCTTCTTTCCCAGATCTTGAGTCCAGGAGAAGCCGACCAAACCACAAGATCAGTATTGGAGGATCCATTGCGAAGATAGCCGACTCCGAGGATCCCACAATCTGCTCGAGAGAGTTCTTCCACCAAAATCCTGAGAAGATCACTGTCTGGTTAGTAAACCATCTCTCCTCTCTATTTCTGTTCTGTTGAAAGTTCAGAGTGAAACCCTAGGTCTGGGAGTTTCTCAACCCCCAGCGATCCGTTACTTCTGAACTACTCTGATAATTTAGTTTCTTCTAAACTGTGCTTTCAATCCTTACCTAGTTTCCTTCAACGTAGTTTAGCTTTACTTTGAGTCGAAGCCAATTTCTGAAATATATATAAAAAAAAAAAAAAAATTAATCTTAATTTACTTTCGCATACGCTTCTTTGTTCTTCGTCCTGCATCATTTTTGGTATCAGAGCTTCCATTCTGCATCAATTTTGGTATCAGAGCTTTTGTTCTGCATCAATTTTTGGTATCAGAGCCCTGTCTAGGGTTTCTGACTTGCTTGCATGTTTTGAGTGTCTCTCTTTTTTACTTTGTCTGCTCGAAGTAGACTCCCCAGGACGTCCGGTCCTAGGAACTAAGCGAGGTGCAAGCCTCCTCTTCCCATTCCATGGGGTGTTCCTAGGGCATGTAGGGGATCCGCTGGGTTACAACTTCGTAGCAGGAATTGTAAACGGGGGAAGCATTCTATTTTCAGTCTGTAACTGCCCTGTTTTAGGAATTTTTTCTCATTGTAAGTTACTCCAAATTATATAATTTTTGTTTTGCTGGAACCACTGTAATTGAAAATATTTTACATAATTTTACTGTAATTTATTGGTTTCTGTGAAATTTATGAGAGTTAAATTACAGCAATTCTGTTTCTATATTTCTGCAATTCAATTTTTTTTGAGTGATCATCTCCTAATTCATCTTAAGGGCAATTGTGTATCTAAGATAAGGGGAGGAGTTGATAACCTCTCCTTAGCCTAAAACCACCACCCATTCATTCGATCCTAAGCCTAATTTTAAAATTTATTAGACTTAATTTGCCCTAGTGGGCTAGGGACACCAACAAGTCGGGTCTAGGCTAATGTTGAGTCAGTTTGTCTAGTTACTCTGTGTGTGCTTTGTACTTAGTGTCTAGTATGGTGGTTCAGGAATTCTATCCCGAAGGGCTTGTGTGCTGGTCCGCCTACCTGGCCAATCTCTGATTGGTGTCTAGGATTGGCAATTAGGGACCTAACACTCCCCTTACACCTGCCTGGCTGAGTCTCGAGTTACTACAGGCTAGCTTGCCACTCTGATTGGGCATCTAGTTTGGGCTCTAGGTCTAGTTAGCCCGTAGTCATTTCAGTCGAGTCTCATTTTGTGTGCTTGCTTGCATCATCGTGTCCACCCAGAATGGAGTACCCTACCAACCTGATCAAACCCAACCTGATTTAGAGGCCATGATTAGAACTCTTACCGAAAGTATGACCAAATTGAGTCAGGATATGAATGAGGATTTTGCCCAGTTTAGAGACCGAGCCCAGGGACTTGAGAAAAGTAGACATCAAAATTGGACCCCTGATCCTTCGGGCTCCGTCCGGATCCTTCGGGCGAAAACGCGGCCGCGCGCGCGCGGAACCTAGGTCGGTGTGCGATGATCCGGTCGACCTCCCGGTCCTGCTACTTCGGCTCCGTCCGGATCCATCGGGCGAAAACGCGGCCACGCGCGCGCGGAACCAAGGTCGGTGTGCGATGGTCCGGTCGACCTCCCGGTCCCACTCCATCGGCTCCGTCCGTATCCTTCGGGCGAAATCGCGGCCGCGCGCGCGTGGAACCAAGGTCGGTTTTCGATGGTCCGGTCGACCTCCCGGTCCCGCTCCATCATCGCCGTCCAGATCCCTCGGGCGAAAAATGCGGCCGTGCGCGCGCGGAACCAAGGTCGGTGCGCTCTTTGGTCCGGTCGACCTCCCGGTCCCGCTCCATCGTTGCCGTCCGGATCCCTCGGGCGAAAAATGCGGCCGCGCGCGCGCAGAACCAAGGTCGTTGTGCGATGGTGCGGTCGACCTCCCGGTCCCGCTCCATTGCCTTCGTCCGGATCCTTCGGGCGAAATTGCGGCCGCGAGCGCGCGGAACCAAGGTCGGTGTGAGATGGTCCTGTTAACCTCTCGGTCCCGCTCCATCACCTCCGTCCGGATCCTTCGGGCGAAATCACGGCAGCGCGCGCGCGGAACCAATGTCGGTTTTTGATGGTTTGGTCGTCCTCCCCGGTCCCGCTCCATCGTCGCCGTCCGGATCCCTCTGGCGAAAAACGCGGCCGCGCGTGCGCGGAACCAAGATCGGTGTGCTCTTTGGTCCGGTCGACCTCCCGGTCCCGCTCCATCGGCCCCGTCCGGATCCTTCGGGCAAAAAACGTGGCCGCGCGCGCGCGGAACCAAGGTCGTTGTGCGATGGTTCGGTCGACCTCCCGGTCCCGCTCCATCGCCTACGTCCGGATCCTTCGGGCGAAATCGCGGCCGCGCGCGCGTGGAACCAAGGTCGGTGTGCGATGGTCCGGTCGACCTCCCGGTCCCGCTCCATCGTCGTCGTCCGGATCCCGCGGGCGAAAAACGCGGCCGCGCGCGCGCGGAACCAAGGTCGGTGCGCTCTTTGGTCCGGTCGACCTCCCGGTCCCTCTCCATCGCCTCCATCCGGATCCTTCGGGCGAAATCGCAGACGCGCATGCGTGGAACCAAGGTCGATGTGCGATGGTCCGATCAACCTCCCGGTCCCGCTCCATCGTCGCCGTCCGGATCCCTCGGGCGTAAAACGCGGCCGCGCGCGCGCGGAACCAAGGTCGGTGCGCTATTTGGTCTGGTCGACCTCCCGGTCCCGCTCCATCTGCCCCGTCCGGATCCTTCGGGCAAGAAATGCGGCCACGCGCGCGCGGAACCAAGGTCGTTGTGCGATGGTCCGGTCGACCTCCCGATCCCGCTCCATCGCCTCCGTCCGGATCCTTCGTGCGAAATCGCGGCCGCGCGCGCGTGGAACCAAGGTCGGTGTGCGATGGTCCGGTCGACCTCCCGGTCCCGCTCCATCATCGCCGTCCGGATCCCTCGGGCGAAAAACGTGGCCGCGCGCGCGCGGAACCAACGTCGGTGCGCTCTTTGGTCCGGTCGACCTCCCGGTCCCGCTCCATCGGCCCCGTTCGGATCCTTCGGGCAAAAAATGCGACCGCGCGCGCGCGGAACCAAGGTCATTGTACGATGGTCCGGTCGACCTCCCGGTCTCGCTCGATCGCCTCCGTCCGGATACTTCGGGCGAAATAGCGGCTGCGCGCGCACGGAACCAAGGTCGGTGTGTGATGGTCCGGTCGACCTCCCGGTCCCGCTCCATCGCCTCCGTCCGGATCCCTCGGGCGAAATCGCGGTCGCGCGCGAGCATTACCAAGGTCGGTTTTCGATGGTCCGGTCGACCTCCCGTTCCCGGTCCATCGTCGCCATCCGGATCCCTCGGGCAAAAAATGCGGCCGCGCGCACGCGGAACCAAGGTCGGTGCGCTCTTTGGTCCGGTCGACCTCCCGGTCCCGTTCCATCGCCACCGTCCGGATCCCTCGGGCGAAAATCGTGGCTGCGCGCGCGCGGAACCAAGTTCGGTGTGCGATGGTCCGGTCGACCTCCCGGTCCCGCTCCTTCGTCGCCGTCCGGATCCCTCGAGCGAAAAATGAGGCCGCGCGCGCGCGGAACCAAGGTCGGTGCGCTCTTTGGTCCGGTCGACCTCCCGGTCTCACTCCATCGGCCCCGTCCAGATCCTTCGGGCAAAAAATGCGGCCGCGCGCGTGCGGAACCAAGGTCGTTGTGCGATGGTCCGGACGACCTCCCAGTCCCGCTCCATCGCCTCCGTCCGGATCCTTCGGGCGAAATAGCGGCCGCGCGCGCGTGGAACCAAGGTCGGTGTGCGATGGTCCGGTCGACCTCCCGGTCCCGCTCCATCGCCTCCGTCCGGATCCCTCGGGCGAAATCGTGGCCGCGCGCGAGCGTATCCAAGGTCGGTTTTCGATGGTCCGGTCGACCTCCCGGTCCCGCTCCATCATCGCCGTCCGGATCCCTCGGGCGAAAAACGCGGCTGCGCGCGCGCGGAACCAAGGTCGGTGCGCTCTTTGGTCCGGTCGACCTCCCGGTCCCGCTCCATCGGCCCCATTCGGATCCTTCGGGCAAAAAATGCGACCGCGCGCGCGCGGAACCAAGGTCATTGTACGATGGTCCGGTCGACCTCCCGGTCTCGCTCGATCACCTCCTTCCGGATCCTTCGGGCGAAATAGCGGCTGCGCGCGCACGGAACCAAGGTCGGTGTGTGATGGTCCGGTCGACCTCCCGGTCCCGCTCCATCGCCTACGTCCGGATCCTTCGGGCGAAATCGCGGCCGCGCGCGCGCGGAACCAACGTCGGTGTGCGATGGTCCGGTCGACCTCCCGGTCCCGCTCCATCGTCGTCGTCCGGATCCCGCGGGAGAAAAACGCAGCCACGCGCGCGGAACCAAGGTCGGTGTGCTCTTTGGTCCTGTCGACCTCCCGGTCCCGCTCCATCGCCTCCATCCGGATCCTTCGAGCGAAATCGCGGCCGCGCGCGCGCGGAACCAAGGTCGGTTTGCGATGGTCCGGTCGACCTCCCGGTCTCGCTCCATCGTCGCCGTCCGGATCCCTCCGGCGAAATCGTGGCCGCGCGCGCGCGGAACCAAGGTCGGTGTGCGATGGTCCGGTCGACCTCCCGGTCCCGCTCCATCATCGCCGTCCGGATCCCTCGGGCGAAAAATGCGGCTCCGCGCGTGCGGAACCAAGGTCGGTGCGCTCTTTGGCCCGGTCGACCTCCCGGTCCCGCTCCATCTGCCCCGTCCGGATCCTTCGGGCGAAAAATGCGGCCGCGCGCGCGCGGAACAAAGGTCGTTGTGCGATGGTCCGGTCGACCTCCCGGTCCCGCTCCATCGCGTCCGTCGGGATCCTTCGGGGGAAATCGCGGCCGCGCGCGCGCGGAACCAAGGTCGGTGCGCTCTTTGGTCCGGTCGACCTCCCGGTCCCGCTCCATCGGCCCCGTCCGGATCCTTCGGGCAAAAAATGCGGCCGCGCGCGCGCGGAACCAAGGTCGTTGTGCGATGGTCCGGTCGACCTCCCGGTCCCGCTCCATCGCCTCCGTCTAGATCCTTCGGGCGAAATAGCGGCCGCGCACGCGTGGAACCAAGGTCGGTGTGCGATGGTCCGGTCGACCTCCCGGTCCCGCTCCATCGCCTCCGTCCGGATCCCTCGGGCGAAATCGCGGCCGCGCGCGAGCGTATCCAAGGTCGGTTTTCGATGGTCTGGTCGACCTCCCGTTCCCGGTCCATCATCGCCATCCGGATCCCTCGGGCGAAAAACGCAGTCGCGCGCACGCGGAACCAAGGTCGGTGCGCTCTTTGGTCCGGTCGACCTCCCGGTCCCGTTCCATCGCCGCCGTCCGGATCCCTCGGGCGAAAATCGCGGCTGCGCGCGCGCGGAACCAAGTTCGGTGTGCGATGGTCCGGTCGACCTCCCGGTCCCGCTCCTTCAGCTCCGTCTGGATCCTTCGGGCGAAAACGCGGCCGCGCGCGCGCGGAACCTAGGTCGGTGTACGATGGTCCGGTCAACCTCCCGGTCCCGCTCCTTCGGCTCCGTCCGGATCCTTCGGGCAAAAACGCGGCCGCGCGCGCGCGGAACCAAGGTCGGTGTGCGATGGTCTGGTCGACCTCCCGGTCCCGCTCCATCGTCGCCGTCCGGATCCCTCGGGCGAAAAACGCGGCCGCGCGTGCGCGGAACCATGGTCTGTGCGCTCTTTGGTCCGGTCGACCACCCGGTCCCGCTCCATCGTTGCCGTCTGGATCCCTCGGGCGAAAAACTCGGCCGCGCGCGCGCGGAACCAAGGTCGTTGTGAGATGGTCCGGTCGACCTCCCGGTCCCGCTCCATTGCCTTCGTCCGGATCCTTCGGGCGAAATTGCGGCTGCGCGCGCACGGAACCAAGGTCGGTGTGCGATGGTCAAGTTGACCTCCCGGTCCCGCTCCATCGCCTCCGTCCGGATCCTTCGGGCAAAATCGCGGCCGCGCGCGCGCGCGGAACCAATGTCGGTTTTCGATGGTTTGGTCGACCTCCCCGGTCCCGCTCCATCGTCGCCGTCCGGATCCCTCGGGCGAAAAATGCGGCCGCACGCGCGCTGAACCAAGATCGGTGTGCTCTTTGGTCCGGTCGACCTCCTGGTCCCGCACCATCGGCCCCGTACGGATCCTTAGGGCAAAAAACACGGCCGCGCGCGTGCAGAACCAAGGTCGTTGTGCGATGTTCCGGTCGACCTCCCGGTCAAGCTCCATCGCCTACGTCCGGATCCTTCGGGCGAAATCGCGGTCGCGCGCGCGCGGAACCAAGGTCGGTGTGCGATGGTCCGGTTGACCTCCCGGTCCCGCTCCATCATCGTCGTCCGGATCCCTCGGGCGAAAAACGCTGCCGCGCGTGCGCGGAACCAAGGTCGGTGCGCTCTTTGGTCCGGTCGACCTCCCGTTCCCGCTCCATCGCCTCCATCCGGATCCTTCGGGCGAAATCGCAGCCGCGCGCGCGCAGAACTAAGGTCGGTGTGCGATGGTCCGGTTGACCTCTCTGTCCCGCTCCATCATCGCCGTCCGGATCCCTCGGGCGAAAAACGCGGCCGCGCGCACGCGGAACCAAGGTCGGTGCGCTATTTGGTCCGGTCAACCTCCCGGTCCCGCTCCATCGGCCCAGTCCGGATCCTTCGGGCGAAAAATGCGGCCGCGCGCGCGCGCGGAACCAAGGTCGTTGTGCGATGGTCCGGTCAACCTCCCGGTCCCGCTCCATCGCCTCCGTCGGGATCCTTCGGGCGAAATCGCGGCCGCGCGCGCGCGGAACCAAGGTCGGTGTGCGATGGTCCGGTCGACCTCCCGGTACCGCTCCATCGTCGCCGTCCGGATCACTCGGGCGAAAAACGTGGCCGCGCGCGCGCAGAACCAAGGTCGGTGCGCTCTTTGGTCCGGTCGACCTCCCGGTCCCGCTCCATCGGCCCCGTTCGGATCCTTCGGGCAAAAAATGCGGCCGCGCGCACGTGGAACCAAGGTCGTTGTGCGATGGTCCGGTCGACCTCCCTGTCTCGCTCCATCGCCTCTGTCCGGATCCTTCAGGCGAAATAGCGGCTGCGCGCGCGCGGAACCAAGGTCGGTGTGTGATGGTCCGGTCGACCTCCCGGTCTCGCTCCATCGCCTCCGTCCGGATCCCTCGGGCGAAATCGCGGCCGCGCGCGAGCATAACCAAGGTCGGTTTTCGATGGTCCGGTCGACCTCCGTTCCCGGTCAATCGTCGCCATCCGGATCCCTCGGGCGAAAAATGCGGCCGCCGCGCGCGCGGAACCAAGGGCTGTGCGCTCTTTGGTTCGGTCGACCTCCCGGTCCCGCTCAATCGGCGCAGTTCGGATCCCTCGGGGGAGAATCACGGCCGCGCGCGCGTGCAACCAAGTTCGGTGTGCGATGGTTCGGTCGACCTCCCGGTCCCGCTCCATCGCCTCTGTCCGGATCCCTCAGGCGAAGTCGTGGCCGCGCGTGCGCGGAACCAAGGTCGGTGCGCTCTTTGGTCCGGTCGACCTCCCGGTCCCGCTCCATCGGCCCCGTCCGGATCCTTCGGGCAAAAAATGCGGCCGCGCGCGCGCGGAACCAAGGTCGTTGTGCGATGGTCGGTCGACCTCCCGGTCCCGCTCCATCTCCTACGTCCGGATCCTTCGGGTGAAATCACGGCCGGGCGCGCGCGGAACCAAGGTCGGTGTGCGATGGTCCGGTCGACCTCCCGGTCCCGCTCCATCATCGCCGTCCGGATCCCTCGGGCGAAAAACGCGGCCGGCGCGCGCGCGGAACCAAGGTCGGTGTGCTCTTTGGTCCGGTAGACCTCCCGGTCCCGCTCCATCGCCTCCGTTCGGATCATTCGGGCGAAATCGCGGCTGCGCGCGCGCGGAACCAAGGTCGGTGTGCGATGGTTCGGTCGACCTCCCGGTCCCGCTCCATCGTCGCCGTCCGCATCCCTCGGGCGAAATCGCAGCCGCGCGCGCGCGGAACCAAGGTCGGTGTGCGATGGTCCGGTCGACCTCCCGGTCCCGCTCCATCGTCGCTGTCCGGATCCCTCGGGCGAAAAACGCGGCCGCGCGCGCGTGCAGAACCAAGGTCGGTGCGCTCTTTGGTCCGGTCGACCTCCCGGTCCCGCTCCATCTGCCCCGTCCGGATCCTTCGGGCGAAAAATACGGCCGCGCGCGCGCGCAACCAAGGTCGTTGTGCGATGTTCCGGTCGACCTCCCGGTCCCGCTCAATCGCCTCCGTCCGGATCCTTCGGGCGAAATCGCGGCCGCGCGCGCGCGGAACCAAGGTCGGTGTGCGATGGTCCGGTCGACCTCTCGGTCCCGCTCCATCGTCGCCGTCCGGATCCCTCGCACGAAAAACGAGGCCGCGCGCGCGCGGAACCAAGGTTGGTGCGCTCTTTGGTCCGGTCGACCTCCCGGTCCCTGTCCATCGGCCCCGTCCGGATCCTTCGGGCAAAAAATGCGGCC
>CM038044.1:63864904-63874904 GCA_021397845.1 Areca catechu | reverse complement strand
ACTCCGGACCCTCCGTGAGGGCCCGGTGAGGGCCCACGCTACCGTGACCGTGCCATGGCGACGGAGACCCGAATCCCATGGCGGGCCCCGACATCGCACGGCCGGATTGGTGCGGGCACCAGACTCAGAAGAAGACTTCAGAGCTCCATTTGGATCTCTGATTGACATTGCCCGAGAAATTAGGGTTTGTAATAAAGGTTGACCTGGTCAACCAGTTTATTTATTTTTATTTATTTCTTGAGTCACCATTTAAATTTTGTTGAGTCATGTTGACTCAGTGCAAGTCCCAATGTGGTTTCAATTTGGTCCAAAATGGTGCCACATTTGTCTTCCAATCAAATCAAGGTTCAAGCAAGTGGAGGCCACACTCCAAGACACACGCCCAGCCACACTCCGAGCACACGCCAGAGTCCAGGAGGCGCCACAGAGGCATCCCAGTGTCATGGTCCCCACATCCAAAGAAGAAAAAATCAAATTGGAGGCTACTTTAAAGGAGGCGCCCATACCTGCCTATTTTACCTAAGCAAAGAAGGAAGAAGACTTCTCTTGGAGAAGAAATCAAAGAAGGACATCCAACCTACTCCTAATTGAAGTTCAAATCAAAATCAAAGAGCTTAACTTGGAGTGGAAGAAAAGAAGAAATACCATAAGAAGAAGAGGACTCCAAATCCAAATCCAACTCCAAAGGAGGCACCAAAAAAATTCAAAAAAATTCCTTTATGGCCGTCCCAATTTTTTTTGAACTCTTGGTCGGCCAAGAAAGAAGATTTTCTACCTAATCTAGTGGTAGGAGGAGTTTAGTCCCACATGGGAATTTGTACAAGCTTGGAGAAAATTTTAGGTCTATATAATAGACCTCTCTTTGTAACTTTGAAAAGTCAATGAAGAAAATTATTTTTTGCTATTCTCTTGTGTTGAGTGACCTAGGTTTCTCTTCTTCTGCACTATTCTAAGTGTTGAGCTCCGTGAGGGGGTAATCCGGGTTCCATTGGAGCCTTGAGGAGGTGAGAGATCTCCATCTTTATCCAAAACCCTAGGTTAGCCACTTGAAATTCCAAAACCCTAGCTGCCCTTCATTATTTTCAATCCATCAAACCCTAGCTCCATCCATCTCCCACGACCACTCTCTCTCTACAAGTCCAGGCCTTCCACCTTCATCCAGATCCAGTCCGGCTACTTCAGATCCAGAGCAAGTTCCAAGGAAAATCACATCAACATCCAGGAGAATTCAGTTTTCAGCAATTTCAATCTTCAAGTTCATCAACCTGGTAAATCTTTCCCTTGACTCTCTGATTCCATCAATTGTTTTTCTTCTCTTCTAGATCTTGAGTTCAGGAGAAGCCAACCCGCCAAAGGACCAGTATTGGAGGATCCATTATGAAGATATCTGAATCCGGGATCCAACAATCTGCTCGGGAGAGTTCCTCCACCAAAATCTGTGAAGATCATTGTCTGGTTAGATAAACCATCTCTTCTCTTTATTTCTGTTCTGTTGAAAGTTCGGAGCGAAACCCTAGGTCTGGGAGTTTCTCAACCCCCAGCGATCCGTTGCTTCTGAACTACTCTGATAATTTAGTTTCCCTAAAATTGTGCTTTCAATTATCATATTAGTATCTTTCAATGTTAGGTTAACTTTTCTTTGATTTGAAGCCAACTTCTACAAACATATAAAAACAACAAAAAAATTAGTTAATCCTAATTTACTTCCGCATCGCATTCCTTTATTTGTTCTGCATCATTTTGGTATCAGAGCTTCCGTTCTGCATCATTTTTGGTATCAGAGCTTCCGTTCTGCATCATTTTTGGTATCAGAGCCCTGTCTAGGGTTTCTGTTTGATTGCTTGTTTGAGTCTCTCTCTTTTACTTTGTCTACTCAAAGTAGACACCCCAGGACGTCCGGTCCTAGGAACTAAGCGAGGTGCAAGCCTCCTCCTCCCATTCTATGGGGTGTTCCTAGGGCGTGTAGGGGATCCATTGGGTTATAACTTCGTAGCAGGGATTATAAACGGGGAAGACAATCTAGTTGTAGCCCGTAATTACCCTGTTGTATAAATTATTTCTCCTTGCATAAAACTCCGAATTATATGATTTTTGCTTCGTTGAAACCAGTATAAGTGAACCTATTTCCATAATTTTTCTATGATTTATTGGTTTCGATAAAAATTCTGAGAATTAAAATACAGAAACTCTGTTTTTTTGTGTTCTGCAATTCAATTCTTTTGGAGTGATCATCTCATAATTTACTTAAGGGCAATTGAGCATCTAAGATAAGGGGAGGAGTTGATTACCTCTCCTTAGCCAAAAACCACCATCCAATCATTCGAACCTAGACCTAATTTAAAATCAGTTAGACCTAATTTGCCCTAGTGGGCTAGGGACACCAATTGGTCGGGTCTAGGCTAGTGTTGAGTCAGTTTGCCGAGTTATTCTGTGTGTGCTTAGCACTCAGTGTCTAGAATGGTGGTTTAGGGACTACGTCCCGAAGGGCTTGTGTGCTGGTCCGCCTACCTGGCCAATCACTGATTGGTGTCTAGGATTGGCAATCAAGGACCTAACACTCCCCTTACACCTGCCTGGCTGAGTCCTGAGTTACTACAGGCTAGCTTGCCACTCTGATTGGGCATCTAGTTTGGACTCTAGGTCTAGTGATCCAGTAGTCGATTTAGTCTAGTCTCATTTTGTGTGCTTGCTTGAATCATCATGTCTACCAGAACGAGTGCCATATCAACCTGGTCAAACCCAACCTGATTTAGAGGCCATGATCAGAACTCTTACTGAAAGTATGGCTAAAATGAATCAGGATATGACAAACACTGTGGCCCAGTTTAGCGCACAAATTCATGAGGATCTTACCCAACTTAGGGACCGAGTCCAAGTACTTGAAGAACCTAGACATCGGAATTGGACTCCTGACCCCGATTTTAATGTGCCTCAACCTCACCCACATCAGGAGCCTAGAAGGCCTTTATATAGAGATCCTGAACCTAATCATAGGAGGGCTGACCCAGAGCCTGAAGATAGAGATGATAGGTTCATCAGGAACATCAAATTAGATGCACCCACTTTTGATGGTAGTCTGAACCCTAAGGTGTATTCTGATTGGGAGGGTGAGATGGATCAATACTTTGAGTGGTATGCTATGTCTGAGGAGAGGAAATACAAGTTTGCCAAGATGAAATTAGTGCGTCAAGCTAGGTTATACTGGGGGAACATTGAGCTAACCACTAGGAGACGGAATGTTGAGCCCATAACCACTTGGCAGGGTATGAAAGAAAAACTGAGAGATAAATACCTACCCATTTCATACGAGCAAAACCTGTTAAACCAATGGCAAAACCTGAAACAAGGAAACCGATCTGTCTCAGACTACATAGCTACTTTTGATGAATACCTAATGAGATGTGATGTGAGTGAAGCCCACGAAGTCACTTTGTCTAGATTTAGGGCTGGACTGAGGGAAGATATCAAGAGAGAACTATTTCTGAGAGAGGTTACTGATCTAGACCAAGCCTACCAGATTGCACTGAACACTGAGAAATTTCAGAGAGGACCTATACCTTCTAGGGTTAGTGCCCCAATCCCAAGGAATGGACCTAGCCAAGTTATCCCTAGTAAACCTTTTCAGGGTACTTCTACCCCTAGGCCCATGGACAAAGGTAAGGCACCTGACACCCAGAGAACCCCTAGTTCAAATATCACCTGTTTTAAGTGTCAGAAACCATGTCACATTTCCAGTCAGTGTACTGCCATAGCCTGTTTCAAGTGTCATAAGGTAGGTCATGTTGCTAGCCAGTGCCCTCGGAGATCCCTTTACATAGAAGAGGGAGAGAATGATAATTCCGAGCCCAGTGAGGAATTTGAAGAAGAAGTTTATGAGGCCGGAATGAATTTGGTTGAGGAGTATGAAGGAGAGGAGGAACCCAATGAATCTGACCAATTAGGAGTTGTAAGATGCATCCTATCCCAGAATCTAGTTCAAGAGGATTGGCGTAGGACTAACATCCTACAGACTTTTCTTAAATTAGGGGATAAGGTATGTAAGATCATCATAGATAGTGGGAGCTGTGTAAATGCCATCTCTACTAGCACTGTCAAGATGTTAGGCTTAATCCCAGTTCCCCATCCCAACCCCTATAAGGTTTCTTGGGTAGATTCTACCTCCATAACCATCCAGTCTAGATGTCAAGTCCAAATCCAAATGCAATCTTATCACGAAAAGATTTGGTGCGATGTTTTACCCATGGGGGTGAGCAGTATAATTCTCGGAAGACCTTGGTTGTATGATCATGATGCCACCCTCTTAGGAAAATCCAATACCTGTGTCTTTAGTTTCAATGGGAAGAAGATTACGATCCATTCCGTTCCCCCTAAGGACAAGGTAACTAAAGGAGCCGGTAAGGTTAAGGAGATGAAAACTGGAGTGAACCTAATCAGTGCTAAGGATCTAGAACAATAAATTCATAGTGGTTCACCCATCTGGATGTTGACTGCTAAGGAACTTAGAACTTCGGAACCCTCAGAGCCTCCTTAAGAAGTTAAACTTGTGTTAAAAGAATTTGAGGATGTCTTTCCCGAGGATTTGCCAGACCACCTTCCACCTCTTAGGGATATCCAGCATGCCATAGATCTAATCCCAGGAGCGACTTTGCCCAACTTGCCCCATTACAGGATGAATCCATCTGAGCATGAAGAACTGCAAAAGCAGGTTGGAGAATTATTGAGGAAGGGGTTTATTAGAGAAAGTCTTAGCCCTTGTGCAGTCCCAGCCTTACTAACCCCAAAGAAAGATGGCACGTGGAGGATGTGTGTTGACAGTCGTGCCATCAATAAAATTACAATCAAATATAGGTTTCCCATCCCTAGACTAGATGACATGCTTGATATGATGGCTGGTGCAATGGTTTTTTCTAAGATTGATCTCAAAAGCGGCTATCATCAGGTTAGGATTAGACCCGGGGATGAATGGAAAACTGCTTTCAAAACTAAGGATGGTCTTTATGAATGGGTTGTTATGCCTTTTGGGTTGTCCAATGCCCCTAGTACCTTCATGAGAATTATGACCCAGGTACTTAGAGCTTTCATAGAAAAATTTGTGGTGGTCTATTTTGATGACATCCTGATCTATAGTAAGACCCCAGCAGATCACCTAGGCCACCTTAGAGCAGTCTGCCAAGTTTTGAGGAATGAGAGACTCTACGGTAATCTTAAGAAGTGTGAATTCATGACTAGTAGAGTTATCTTTCTTGGTTTTGTAGTAACCCCTGACGGCGTGGCGGCCGATCCTGAGAAAATTAGGTCCATAGTAGACTGGCCAGAGCCTACCTTCTATAGGCGATTCATCAAGGGGTTTAGTACTTTAGCTGCTCCTATCACTGATTGTATTAGGAAGGGAGAATTTTATTGGACTAAGTCAGCCCATAAAGCCTTCCTAGATCTTAAGGATAAAATGACCCAGGCACCCATTCTGAGATTACCCGATTTTTCTAAAGTATTTGAGGTTGCCTGTGATGCTTCAGGTGTAGGAATAGGTGGAGTCCTAAGCCAAGAGAATCATCCCATAGCATTCTTTAGTGAAAAACTTAATGATGCTAAGCTTAGGTATTCTACCTATGATAAGGAATTTTATGCGGTGGTGCAAGCTTTGCGTTACTGGAGACATTATTTGGTACCGCAGGAATTTGTACTATTTTCGGACCATGAGGCTCTTAGATTTCTGAACTCCCAAAAGAAGCTTAACCCTAGGCATGCTAAGTAGGTAGAATATATCCAGTCCTATACTTTTGTCCTGAAACATAAGGCTGGAGTTGAGAATAAGGTAGCTGATGCCCTTAGTCGCCGATCTCTGTTATTAACTTCTGTTAGAACTGAGGTCATAGGGTTTGAGCAAATCAAAGAGGAATATGAGTCTTGTACAGATTTCACAACTGTGTATCAGGATCTAGTTCAAGGACCATCTAGTAATCACCAGGATTATACCCTTGTAGATGGTTTTTGTTCTTCAAAAATAGGCTTTGCATCCCTAGAACTTCTCTTAGGGAATTTTTGATTTGGGAAATCCATGCTGGAGGTTTAGCCGGCCATTTTGGAAAAGACAAGACCATTCTAGCTATTGAAGACCACTTTTTCTGGCCTAGCTTGAAAAGGGATGTAGCTAATATTGTAGCTAGATGTCGAACCTGCGCTGTTGCCAAACAGCGAAAGCAAAACACTGGCCTTTATACCCCACTCCCTGTCCCAGATCGTCCTTGGCAAGATGTGAGTATGGATTTTGTGTTAGGTTTACCTAAGACCCAGAGGAGACATGATTCTATCTGTGTCGTAGTCGACCGATTCTCTAAAATGGCCCACTTCTTGCCTTGTTCCCAAACCTTTGATGCGTCTAAGGTAGCCACACTTTTCTTCAATGAGATAGTTAGACTCCATGGCCTACCTAAGACAATCGTTTCAGATAGGGATGTCCGGTTCACCAGTTATTTTTGGAAGACCCTTTGGCATAAGTTAGGGACAAAACTTAAGTTTTCAACTGCCTATCATCCCCAAACTGATGGCCAACTGAAGTAGTGAACCGTAGCCTAGGAAATCTGCTGAGATGTCTTGTTGGTGAAAACACCAGAAATTGGGATTTATACCTACCAAGGGCAGAATTTGCGTACAATGACTCGGTCAATAGGTCTACGGGTAAGAGTCCATTTGAAATTGTACATGGGTACAAACCTCACACACCTCTTGACCTAGTCCCTTACCTGTCCACACTCGAGTCTCCGAATCTGCTGAGAATTTTGCACAGCATGTAAAAGACTTGCATAAAGAAATTAATGCCAAAATAAATTTAAGTAATGAAACTTATAAGAAGTTGGCTGATACTCAAAGGCGAGTCAAATCTTTTGTTGAGGGAGACTATGTGATGATTAGGTTAAGGCCTGAACGGTTTCCTCCTGGAACCGTTAGAAAGTTACATGCTAGGGGAGCTGGACCATTTAGAGTGGTAAAGAGAGTAGGACCCAATGCCTATGTGCTCGAGTTGCCTCCAGAACTAGGCATTAGCTCTACTTTCAACATTACAGACTTAGTAGAGTACAGGGAGCCAGCTGTGATTCCTAGTGAGCCTTTTGAGCCTAACCCTATCATTGAGAGTGATCCCGACCCTATGTGTCCACCAACAACTGGCCTGTGAGGAAAGAGCAGATTGAAAAGATCCTGGATGATTAGGTTATCTCTACTCGTAATCGAGGATACCAAAGGTACCTGGTCCGCTGGCAAGGAAGGCCAGATTCTGATGACTCTTGGATCTCCCGAGAAGAATTACAAGAATTGGACCCAGACCTCTTGGAGAGATACCAGAGCCAACTTGAGCCTTACTCGACAGGGTCGAGTTCCTCCCACCCTGGGAGAATTGGTGCGGGCACCAGACTCAGAAGAAGACTTCAGAGCTCCATTTGGATCTCTGATTGACATTGCCCGAGAAATTAGGGTTTGTAATAAAGGTTGACCTGGTCAACCAGTTTATTTATTTTTATTTATTTCTTGAGTCACCATTTAAATTTTGTTGAGTCATGTTGACTCAGTGCAAGTCCCAATGTGGTTTCAATTTGGTCCAAAATGGTGCCACATTTGTCTTCCAATCAAATCAAGGTTCAAGCAAGTGGAGGCCACACTCCAAGCCACACGCCCAGCCACACTCCGAGCACACGCCAGAGTCCAGGAGGCGCCACAGAGGCATCCCAGTGTCATGGTCCCCACATCCAAAGAAGAAAAAATCAAATTGGAGGCTACTTTAAAGGAGGCGCCCATACCTGCCTATTTTACCTAAGAAAAGAAGGAAGAAGACTTCTCTTGGAGAAGAAATCAAAGAAGGACATCCAACCTACTCCTAATTGAAGTTCAAATCAAAATCAAAGAGCTTAACTTGGAGTGGAAGAAAAGAAGAAATACCATAAGAAGAAGAGGACTCCAAATCCAAATCCAACTCCAAAGGAGGCACCAAAAAATTCAAAAAAATTCATTTATGGCCGTCCCAATTTTTTTTGAACTCTTGGTCGGCCAAGAGAGAAGATTTTCTACCTAATCTAGTGGTTGGAGGAGTTTAGTCCCACATGGGAATTTGTACAAGCTTGGAGAAAATTTTAGGTCTATATAATAGACCTCTCTTTGTAACTTTGAAAAATCAATGAAGAAAATTATTTTTTGCTATTCTCTTGTGTTGAGTGACCTAGGTTTCTCTTCTTCCGCACTATTCTAAGTGTTGAGCTCTGTGAGGGGGTAATCCGGGTTCCATTGGAGCCTTGAGGAGGTGAGAGATCTCCATCTTTATCCAAACCCTAGGTTAGCCACTTGAAATTCCAAAACCCTAGCCGCCCTTCATTATTTTCAATCCATCAAACCCTAGCTCCATCCATCTCCCATGGCCACTCTCTCTCTACAAGTCCAGGCCATCCACCTTCATCCAGATCCAGTCCGGCTACTTCAGATCCAGAGCAAGTTCCAAGGAAAATCACATCAACATCCAGGAGAATTCAGTTTTCAGCAATTTCAATCTTCAAGTTCATCAACCTGGTAAATCTTTCCCTTGACTCTCTGATTCCATCAATTGTTTTTCTTCTCTTCCAGATCTTGAGTTCAGGAGAAGCCAACCCGCCAAAGGACCAGTATTGGAGGATCCATTACGAAGATATCTGAATCTGGGATCCAACAATCTGCTCGGGAGAGTTCCTCCACCAAAATCTGTGAAGATCATTGTCTGGTTAGATAAACCATCTCTTCTCTTTATTTCTGTTCTGTTGAAAGTTCGGAGCGAAACCCTAGGTCTGGGAGTTTCTCAACCCCCAGCGATCCGTTGCTTCTGAACTACTCTGATAATTTAGTTTCCTAAAATTGTGCTTTCAATTATCATATTAGTATCTTTCAATGTTAGGTTAACTTTTCTTTGATTTGAAGCCAACTTCTACAAACATATAAAAACAACAAAAAAATTAGTTAATCCTAATTTACTTCCGCATCGCATTCCTTTATTTGTTCTGCATCATTTTTGGTATCAGAGCTTCCGTTCTGCATCATTTTTGGTATCAGAGCTTCCGTTCTGCATCATTTTTGGTATCAGAGCCCTGTCTAGGGTTTCTGTTTGATTGCTTGTTGAGTCTCTCTCTTTTTACTTTGTCTGCTCGAAGTAGACTCCCCAGGACGTCCAGTCCTAGTAACTAAGCGAGGCGCAAGCCTCCTCCTCCCATTCCACGGGGTGTTCCTAGGGCGTGTAGGGGATCCATTGGGTTATAACTTCGTAGCAGGGATTATAAACGGGGAAGACAATCTAGTTGCAGCCCGGAACCAAGGTCGGTTTTCGATGGTCCGGTCGACCTCCCGGTCCCGCTCCATTGCCTCCGTCCGGATCCTTCGGGCGAAATCGCGGCAGCGCGCGCGCGTAACCAAGGTCGGTTTTTGATGGTCCGGTCGACCTCCCGGTCCCGCTTCATCGTCGCCGTCCGGATCCTCGGGCGAAAAATGCGGCTGCGCGCGCGCGGAACCAAGGTCGGTGCACTCTTTGGTCCGGTCGACCTCCCGGTCCCGCTCCATCGTTGCCGTCCGGATCCATCGGGCGAAAAACGCGGCCGCGCGCGGCTGGAACCAAGGTCGTTGTGCGATGGTCCGGTCGACCTCCCGGTCCCGCTCCATCGCCTACGTCCGGATCCTTCGGCTAAATCGCGGCCGTGCCGCGCGCGGAAACAAGGTCGGTGTGTGATGGTCCGGTCGACTCCCGGTCCCGCTCCATCGTCGCCTTCCGGATCCCTCAGGCGAAAAACGTGGCCGCTGCTCGTGCGCGGAACCAAGGTCGGTGCGCTCTTTGGTCGGTCGACCTCCCGGTCCCGCTCCATCGCCTCCGTCCGGATCCTTCTGGCGAAATCGCGACCCCGCGCGCGCGCGGAACCAAGGTCGGTGTGCGATGGTCCGATCAACCTCCCGGTCCCGCTCCATCGTCGCCGTCGGATCCCTCTGGCGAAATCGTGGC
>CM038044.1:63667218-63671509 GCA_021397845.1 Areca catechu | reverse complement strand
CAATGCTGCTCGCGACCCAGGAACCCCCGGGGTGGACCTTGGCCGGATGCCCCGCGCGGGTAGTAGGTTGGCAAGCCCCTTGCGAGCGTGGGCGCGGGTCTTGGCCGCCCGGATGCGCGTCCGCGCGTGTCCAGGCGCGCGTCCAGGCCCTCCCCCGCTTCTGCAACGTTGCTCGCGACCGTTGGGTACTCTCCGCGGTATCTGTTTTGGATTTTCTGCTCGCGCGGTGCACGCGAGGGCACCATGGACTCGCGTCCTAGCTGCTCTGTGATCCGCGCCGTGTCGTGCCCTCCGGGACTTGGGTCCTGGTGTGTGTTTACGAGTCCTGGCCGCCCTTTGGCCCCGCGCATGGTGTGCGCATCCTGGACATCTGGACTCGCGTCCGGGTGCGATGGGTGCTCTCTCGTGCTTGGGCCGTCCGTGACTCGGGTCCAACGACATTTGGGCGCGAGTCTTGGTCCTCCCTTGCGTTCGAAAGCTAGCTTTTGTGCCTCGGAACACCTCGGGATGCCCCTTCTACACCCGCCCCTTCCGAGTGCGGATCTTCGCGGCCGCGCGCGCGCGCGCAGAACCATGGTCGGTGCCGTCCGGTCCGGTCGACGTCCCGGTCCTTCGGCTCCGTCCGGATCCTTCGGGCGAAAACACGGCCGCGCGCGGCGCAGAACCAAGGTCGGTGTCCTCCGGTCCGGCGACCTCCGGTCCCGCTCCTTCGGCTCCGTCCGGATCCTTCGGGCGAAAACGCGGCCGCAGCGCGCGGAACCTAGTCGGTGTGCGATGGTCCGGTCGACCTCCCGGTCCCTCCTCCTTCAGCTCCGTCTGGATCCTTCGGCGAAAACACGGCCGCGCGCTGCGCGGATAAAAGGTCGGTGTGCGATGGTCGGTCGACCTCTCCGGTCCCGCTACATCGACTCCGTCCGGATCCTTCGGGCAAAATCGCGGCCGCGCACGCGCGGAACCAAGGTCGGGTTTTCGATGGTACGGTCGACCTCCCGGTCCCGCTCCATCATCGCCGTCCGGATCCCTCGGGCGAAAAACGCGGCTGCGCGCGGCGCGGAACCAAGGTCGGTGCGCTCTTTGGTCGGTCGGCCTCCCGGTCCCGCTCCATCGTTGCCGTCCGGATACCTCGGGCGAAAAAATGTGGCCGCACGGCGCGGAACCACGGTCGTTGTGTGATGGTCCGGTCGACCTCCCGGTCCCGCTCCATTGCCTTCGTCCGGAACCTTCGGCGAAATTGCGGCCACGCGCGCGCGGAACCAAGGTCGGTGTGTGATGGTCCGGTTGACCTCCCGGTCCCGCTCCTTCGCCTCCATCCGATCCTTCGGGCGAAATCGCGGCCTGCGCGCGGCGCGGAACCAAAGTCAGTTTTCGATGGTTTGGTAGACCTCCCCGGTCCCCGCTCCATCGTCGCCGTCCGATCCCTCGGCGAAAAACTCGGCCCGCGTCGCCGCGGAACCAGATCGTGTGCTCTTTGGTCCGTTCGACCTCCCCTTCCCGCTCCATCGGCATCGCCCCGTCCGTATCCTTCGGGCAAAAGGCGGCGGCGCTCGCGCGCGGAACCAAGGTCATTGTGCGATGGCCGGTCGACCTCCCTGTCCCGCTCCCGCCTACGTCCGGATCCTTCGGCGAATCGCGGCCGCGCGCCAGCGCGGAACCAATGTCGGTGTGCGATGGTCCGGTCGACCTCCCGGTCCCGCACCATTGTCGCCGTCCGGATCCCTCGGGCGAAAAACGCGGCCGCGCGCAGCGCGGAACCAAGGTCGGTGCGCTCTTTGGTCCGGTCGACCTCCCATCCCGCTCCATCGCCTCCATCCGATCCTTCGGGCGAAATCGCGGCCGCGCGCGCGTGCGAACCTAGGTCGGTGTGCGATGTTTCCGGTCCTCCGACCTCCCAGGTCTCGCTCCATCGTCGCCGTCCGGATCCCTCGGGTGAAATTGCGGCCGCGCGCATGCGGAACCATGGTCGGTGTGCGATGGTCCGGTCGACCTCCCGGTCCCGCTCCATCGTCGCCGTCCGGATCCCTCGGCGAAAAACACGGCCGCAAGCTCGCTCGAACCAAGGTCGGTGTGCGATGGTCCTGTTGACCTCCCGTCCCGCTCCATCACCTCCGTCCGGATCCTTCGGGCGAAATCGCGGCCGCGCGCGCGTGGAACAAATGTCGGTTTTCGATGGTTTGGTCGACCTCCCTGGTCCCACTCCATCATCGCCGTCCGGATCCCTCCGGCGAAAAACGCGGCCGGCGTGCGCGCGGAACTAAGATCGGTGTGCTCTTTGGTCCGGTCGACCTCCCGGTCTCGCTCCATTGGCCCCGTCCGATCCTTCGGGCAAAAAACGCGGCCGCGCGCGCGCGGAACCAAGGTCGTTGTGCGATGGTCTAGTCGACCCTCCCGGTCCCGCTCCATCGCCTACGTCCGGATCCTTCGGGCGAAATCGCAGCAGCGCGCGCGCGGAACCATGGTCGGTGTGCGATTGTCCGGTCGACCTCCCGGTCCCCGCTCCATCGTCGCCGTCCGGATCCCTCGGCGAAAAACGCGACCGCGCGTGCGTGGAACCAAGGTCGGTGCGCTCTTTGGTCCGGTCGACCTCCTGGTCCCGCTCCATCGCCTCCATCCGGATCCTTCGGGCGAAATCGCGGCCGCGCGCGCGCGGAACCAAGGTCGGTGTGCGATGGTCCTGTCGACCTCCCGGTCCCGCTCCATCGTTGCCGTCCGGATCCCTCGGACGAAATCGCGGCCGCGCGCGCGCGGAACCAAGGTCAGTGTACGATGGTCCGGTCGACCTCCCGGTCCCGCTCCATCGTCGCCGTCCGGATCCCTCGGGCGAAAAATGCGGTCGCTCGCGCGCGGAACCAAGGTCGGTTCGCTATTTGGTCCGGTCGACCTCCCGGTCCCGCTCCATCGGCCCCGTCCGGATCCTTCGGGCGAAAAATGCGGCCGCGCGCGCGCGGAACCAAGGTCATTGTGCGATGGTCCGGTCGACCTCCCGGTCCCGCTCCATCGCCTCCGTCCGGATCCTTCGGGCGAAATCACGGCCGCGCGTGCGCAGAACCAAGGTCGGTGTGCGATGGTCCGGTCGACCTCCCGGTCCCACTCCATCATCGCCGTCCGGATCCCTCGGGCGAAAAACGAAGCCGCGCACGCGCGGAACCAAGGTCGGTGCGCTCTTTGTTCCGGTCGACCTCCCGGTCCCGCTCCATCGGCCCCGTCCGGATCCTTCGGGCAAAAAATGTGGCCGCGCATGCACGGAACCAAGGTCGTTGTGCGATGGTCCAGTCGACCTCCCGGTCCCGCTCCATTGCCTCCGTCCGGATCCTTCGGGCGAAATAGCGGCTGCGCGCGCGCGGAACCAAGGTCGGTGTGTGATGGTCCGGTCGACCTCCCGGTCCTGCTCCATCACCTCCGTCCGGATCCCTCGGGCGAAATCGCGGCAGCGCGCGAGCATAACCAAGGTCGATTTTCGATGGTCCGGTCGACCTCTCGTTCCCGGTCCATCGTCGCCATCCGGATCCCTCGGGCGAAAAACGCGGCCGCTCGCGCGCCGAACCAAGGGCTGTGCGCCCTTTGGTTCGATCGACCTCCCGGTCCCCGCTCCATCACCGCCGTCCGGATCCCTCGGGCGAAAATCGCGGCCGCCGCGCGTGCGTGGAACCAAGTTTTGTGTGCGATTGTCTGGTCGACCTCCCGGTCCGCGCTACATCGCCTCATTCCGGATCCCTCGGGCGAAATCGCGGCCGTGCGTGCGCGGAACCAAGGTCGGTGCGCTCTTTGGTCCGGTCGACCTCCCGGTCCCGCTCCATCGGCCCCGTCCGGATCCTTCGGGCAAAAACGCGGCCGAGCGCGAGCGGAACCAAGGTCATTGTGCGATGGTCCGGTCGACCTCCCGGTCCCGCTCCATCTCCTACGTCCGGATCCTTCGGGTGAAATCGCGGTCGCACGCGCGCGGAACCAAGGTCGGTGTGCGATGGTCCGGTCGACCTCCCGGTCCCGCTCCATCATCGCCGTCCGGATCCCTCGGGCGAAAAACGCGGCCGCGCGCGCGCGGAATTAAGGTCGGTGTGCTCTTTGGTCCGGTCGACCTCCCGGTCCCGCTCCATCGCCTCCGTCCAGATCCTTCGGGCGAAATTGCGGCCGCGCGCGCACGCGGAACCAAGGTTGGTGTGCGATGGTCCGGTCGACCTCCCGGTCCCGCTCCATCGTCGCCGTCCGGATCCCTCGGGCGAAATTGCGGCCACGCGCGCGTGGAACCAAGGTCGGTGTGCGATGGTCCGGTCGACCTCCCGGTCCCGCTCCATCG
>CM038044.1:63654718-63662218 GCA_021397845.1 Areca catechu | reverse complement strand
CTTTACAGAGCCTAGGCTCTGTCGAATCTCAGAACGGAAGGAGAGTCAGAGAGAGAAACTCTCCGACGGTAAAGGAAGAAGGCGCCCCTCCTTCCTTTCTTTCTTACATTAAGACAATCTTGTCTTAATTCTCTTCTCCCTCCAAGACAAGCCTTGTCTCATTTTAGGACAAGGGCTTATTCTTAAGACCAGAGTGTCTTAAGGGGCCAAAGTTGCTAAAAGACTAGGAGAAGGGTAAGAAAGAAGGTTTAGTCCCAGTTTGGCCAGAGGAGTCCTAGCCAATAGCCCATATATCAAGTTCTTGGGGTAGAACTTGATTGGAAGGAACTCAATTAAGGAGTCACTGTCTTGATTATCTGCCCGTGTGGATCACCATCGGAGGGCGGACAAGTGGACGCCTGGTGTGTTCAACAGGCTACTCAATTTGGAGTTTATTTCTGCATCAGACTGGAAATAGCGATCTGAGGTTAGTATTTAAAGTATGTTAAATTTGGACATACATGTAGTCACAGTTTTAATTGCTAATAAGGAGATTTTGGGATTAGGGTTCGGACCTGATTTCATAAAACTTTGAAATCCACACTTCCGCACTGGTTCCCGAACCCAACAGTGGTATCAGAGCCTCCTTATTAGGATTAAAACTTATGCAGTTCAATTCATGATGTAGTATCATGTTAAAGTTTTTATATTGATGCACAAAGCATGTCTTTGGTTGAACATGAGTTTGATGATTGCCACCAGTTAGGGTTTTCCACTAAAACCCTAATTGTCTTAGAGATATGATTAGCCCTGGAGCCATCATACTGAAATAAGGTTGCCCTGGCATAATGGTGTATCCATTATGTGGTAAATGGTTGTCCTAGTATGATGGCACACATTTCACATATTTGCTTAGTTTAAAGCATGTATTAATATATGTGATAGCTTTTAATCGAATGTGCTGGCATTGCATAAATCCCTCTTAAAATTATATTAAGTGGTAGTATAGTTAACCGATAAGCATTATTAGTCATGATGAATAATTAGTCATTTCGGTGTCTAGAAAGGTGGTTCTGGGAAGGTAAAGGGATTCGTGGTTTTTAATTGGTTCCGTTGACTGACCTGGCCAATTTTAAATTGGTGTCTAGGAAAGCAACGGGGGGACCCCCACATCTCTTCCACTAGCCTGGCCGATCTGATTGATTTAATTCTTGACTAACATGCTTGGTGTTAAAATACTATTATTGGCCTTCCTTCATGATAGGTCATTATTGAGTTACGATCTATACTAGGTTTGTTGTGTACACACAAGACCTAATATGGTGACTAACACAATTTTTGGCCTAATACAATTATTTGTTTATGGCATGATTTAATGTAATATTTTGTTGTGTACACACAAGGGTATTACTATTAAAGTCATGACTATATGGCAATGAAGGGTCTTACTTAACTAAAATATTATAGTTTGTTGTGTATACACAAGGCTATTAATATTTTAGAGGCCGGGATAAGTTGAGAATTGTACGGGTTACAATTGGAAAGAGTTTTCCTACCTATGAACTTATATAAGATTTGTTGTGTACACACAAGGTTTTTATAAGGGATTGGGATCTCAACCCCACTAAGAAAAACTAATTAGGGTTTTCTCGATCATCGTATAGAGGGTTATGATGCTCGATAAAATAGTGGGAGACATAATTAAATTAAAGTCCTAATTTAATTATGTATTGTCATTTCATGGTTGTTTGCTTATGTATTGTTCTTTGTTTAAATGTAGATAAATGGCCTCTTCACTCTCACTCCGTAGTATTTTAGATGCCAACAAATTGACTGGGCCTAATTATGTTGATTGGCTGAGAAATTTAAAAATAGTACTCAGTCAAGAAAGAATTTCCTATATTCTTGATACCCCAATTTTGGAACCACCAAGGGAAGATGCCTCGCAAGAGGAGAAGATCACATATAATATGTGGCAAAATGACTCACTTACTGTCAAGTGTGTTATGCTTGCCTCTATGACTAATGAGTTGCAGAGGCAGCATGACAGCATGGATACTAACTCCATACTGCTCAATTTAAAAGAGCTTTATGGAGAACACAGTAGAACTGCTAGATATGAAATATCCAAGCAGTTGTTCCGTGCAAGGATGACAGAAGGTACATCAATACAAGACCATGTATTAAAGGTAATTGATCTAATCACTCGATTAGGTCAATTAGGTTTTGTAATGGATGGGGAGTTGAATCAAGACTTGATCTTGCAATCACTCCCAGAGTCATTTTCACAGTTTGTTCTTAATTACCATATGAACAAACTTAATTCTTCCTTGCCTGAGCTGTTGAATATGTTGAAGACAGCAGAGAGCCATGTAAAGAAAAATAAGGCTCCAGTTCTTCTTGTGGATAAGAAGAAGACAGGCAAAAGGGGTTCCAATAAGAGGATGAATCCCAAAGGGGGCATTAAGAAGAAGAAAGGAAAGAAGGCCTCCGGACAGATGACCTGCTTTCATTGTGGCAAGCTGGGTCATTGGAAAAGGAACTGCAAGGTTTACCTTGCAAGTGTGAAGCCTGGTGCATCAGAGGCACCAAAAGGTATGAAAGAAGTTCATACTATTTTGTCATTGGATTCTTCCATTTCAAATACTTGGGTGTTGGATACCGCCTGTGGTCATAACATCTGCAAATCATTGCAGGGACTTCAGGGGCTTAAAGTATTGAAGGAAGGTAACTTTGAGCTCTACGGTGCTGGAGGGGACCCCATCCAAGCAGAAGCTGTAGGGACTTATATTTTGAAGTTACCTTCAGGGAAGATCTTGGAGCTAAGGAATTGTTACTATATGCCAAAAATCATTAGAAATATCATATCTGTACCCTTATTACTTAAACAAGGATATACTATGAATGTAATGAGCAGTGGCTGCTCAATTTCTTTATCTAATGAAATTATATGTTATGGCATATTCTGTAATGGTCTATTAACTCTTTCCACTAATGACAATATTTTTCATGTTTCTAACAAACGGAAAAGAGATGATGTTAACAATACCTTACTTTGGCATTGTCGACTTGGACATATTAGTGAGACTAGGATTAACAAGTTGTACAAAGAAAATTTCTTTGATCCTTATGACTATGAGTCATTAGGAACTTGTGAATCATGTCTCATGGGTAAGATGACCAAGACTCCATTTAGTGGACATGGAGAAAGGACAAAAGAGTTATTAGAACTCATACACACAGATGTATGTGGGCCTATGACAACTCAAGCCTATGGTGGATACTCATACTTCATCACATTTACTGATGATTTTTCAAGGTATGGATTTGTGTATCTAAAGAAACATAAGTCCGATGCTTTTGAAAATTTTTAGAGTATCAAAGTATGGTAGAGAAACAGACAGGAAAAAGTATAAAGATCCTCTGATCAGATAGAGGAGGTGAGTACTTATCCACTGAGTTTCTTGATCACCTTAAAGATAAGGGGATCATCTCTGAATGGACTCCTCCTTACACACCATAATTAAATGGTGTTGCTGAAAGGAGGAATCATACTTTATTGGATATGGTACGGTCCATGATGTGCTTCACGGAGTTACCTTTTTCTTTCTGGGGATATGCTTTGGAAACAGCAACTTATATCTTGAATAGAGTACCATCTAAAACTGTTTCTAGCACTCCATATGAATTATGGAGAGGTAAGAAGCCCAATCTTAAGTTTATTAAGATATGGGGATGTCCAGCCTATGTAAAAAGAAATTTTGGACATAAACTAGATGCTAGAGCAGACAAATGTCTATTTATGGGATATCCTAGAGATAGTATAGGATATCTGTTCTACCACCCTACTGAACAAAAGGTTTTGGTCAGTAGGCATGCCACTTTTATGGAAAAGGAATTCATCCTACAAAAGGGCACTGGTAGAAATATCGAACTTAATGAGATTCAACAAATAGACACTTCTCAGTCAAGTAACAACATAGTTAATATAGAACCTGAACACACTCCTATCCGTAGGTCTGATAGGGTGCGACAGGCACCTGAGAGGTATGGGTTCATAATTGAAAATAATGAAGCCCAAATCATTCAAAATGATGAGCCTCTAACCTATACGGAAGCAGTCATGAGTAGAGACTCAGACAGATGGCTTGAAGCCATGAGATCCGAGATGGACTCCATGTATATCAACCAAGTATGGTCTTTGGTTGATGCACCAGAGGGTATTAACCCTATTGGGTGTAAATGGGTCTATAAAAGGAAGATTGGGGCAGATGGCCAAGTTGAAACTTATAAAGCCAGATTGGTGGCTAAGGGTTTCAGACAAAAGCAGGGAATAGATTATGATGAAACATTTTCCCCTGTTGCCATGCTCAAATCTATTCGGATTATGCTTGCTATAGCAGCATATCATGATTATGAGATCTGGCAAATGGATGTAAAAACTGCATTCCTCAATGGTTTCCTTGAGGAAGAGGTTTATATGTCACAGCCAGAAGGTTTTGTCTTGGAGACTAAACCTAATCAGGTATGTAGGCTAAAGAAATCCATTTATGGATTAAAGCAAGCATCCAGGAGTTGGAACATCCGATTTGATAAAACAGTCAAAGAATTTGATTTTTTCAAAAATGAGGATGAACCTTGTGTGTACAAGAAAACTAGTGGGAGTGCCATAGTTTTCTTAGTTCTATATGTTGATGATATACTTCTTATTGGGAATGATATCCCAATGCTACAATCAGTCATAGTGTGGTTATCGAAACAGTTTTCCATGAAAGACTTGGGAGAAGCATCCTATATACTGGGTATAAAGATCTATAGAGAAAGATCAAGAAGGATGCTAGGCTTGTCCCAGTCTAGGTACATTGACCAGGTGCTAAAGAGATTTAGCATGGAGGAAAGTAAAAGAGGTTACTTACCTATTGGTTATGGCATACGTCTTTCTAAGAGGATGTCTCCTAAGACACCTGAAGAAAGAAATAGAATGAATTCTATACCTTATGCTTCGGCTATAGGGTCGATTATGTATGCTATGTTATGTACCAGGCCTGATGTGGCATATGCCTTGGGTGTAACCAGTAGATTTCAGGCTGATCCAGGAGAGGATCACTGGAAGGCTGTGAAAAATATTCTTAAGTACCTGAGAAGGACTAAGGATATTTTTCTTATATACGGAGGATCTGATCTTAAACTAGAAGCCTATTCAGACTCTAGTTTTCAATCAGACCCAGATGATAGTAAATCCATTTTAGGGTATGTCTTTACCTTGAATGGTGGAGCAGTAAGTTGGAAGATCACTAAACAGCAGACTGTAGCTGACTCAACTATCGAGGCAGAGTACATAGCTGTCAGTGAAGCCGCCAAGGAAGCTGTCTGGATGAAGAAATTCATCACAGAGTTGGGAGTAGTTCCTGAGATTGAGAACCCGGTGCCACTCTATTGTGATAACACTGGAGCAGTTGCTCAAGCTAAGGAATCGAGAGCCCATCACAAGTCCAAGCACATTCTGAGACGCTTCCATCTTGTCCGAGAGATAATCGAAAGACAAGAAGTCTGCATCAATAGAGTGGATACAAAGAACAACATAGCAGACCTGTTCACTAAGGCTCTACCACAGCGGGATTTTGATCGCCACCTCGATTGTATGGGGTTAAAGAATAAGAGCGATTGGCTTTAGTGCAAGTGGGAGATTGAAAGGATTATGCCCTATAAGCCAATCTCCCAGACCATTGTAAATTGACAAATTAATAAAGGCAATAATTTTTCATCATTCGCTGTGTCATTATATGATGAACCCCATAGATTAGGGCTATGGTTGTAGGGCTATGATGAGATCATACCAGTGAGATCTAAAGGCCTTAAAACCCTAATCTAGAATATTCCTAGTCATAGGAACCCTGAGTTAGGGATCAGGGTTTCCGGTAAGACTAGCACATCCTATGTATGCTGAAAAGGGTGACTGCTCTCACAGTCACTTGTGTAGGACACTAATACAAGGATGTGGGTGCTCATTAGCGAATGAGTTCACTGAATAGATCCAGTTTGAGAACATCTAATGGAGCCTTAGCTACTTGTCAATAGATATTTCTCATAGTGGGAGTTGTACAAGTAGTCCTATGACCTGAGACTGCCATAATACCTTATGTACATGAACCCATGCTTTGGTTCAATCTCATTCATGACACTGGGTCATGCACAAGGTTGACGCTGGGTGTGGTGAATTGTATATGAAGGAAATGAGTAGGTCAACAAGGAATTGATCACTCCTAGTAGGAGGAGATTGCATCCATCCAAATTAGGTCAGATGATGATTCAGGAAATCTTTGATCAAAGTACAGATATTAGAAATGATTTCTAATATCGAATTAATTGAATCATTAGTGTATGACTGAGCTGGGAATGAGTATAAACTGGATTTGACATGATTCCATATCCATAGTTATATTCGGGATGCAAGATGATTGAAGGATCGAATTGTACGGGAACTTTCCACTGAAGGGTAGTTTTGGAATTACACCAGAATTTCCATATCTTCCGGGTAGACATGACACGTTGCTAGACGTCAATCTTGTCTTGTGGGTTGATCAAATTAAATGGTTTAATTGGATCACTAATTAGGAGGAGTCCTAATTGACTGACTCGAGTTAGCTCGATTTGACCTAAATCGATTAGAATGAGTTCTGATCAGATTAGGTCAACTTGCACTCGGACCCACTGCTGGCTAAGTATGGAACCCAATGGGTCACACACTTAGGACAGATAATCAAGGTTTTAATTTGGAATTAAATCTCGTTTGCAGATGAACACACTAGCATGTGTTGCAAACCATGGCTTCTACTTGAATTGGATTTGAGTTAGGGTTCCGATTTGGTCTTTTTTAGATCCAAATTCATTCCGGTTTGAATCTAATTGAAGATTCAACACATTGGGCTAATAATAGGCTAGCAATTGGGCTAACCTAAGAGGCTAAACCCCTTTCCCACATCGCCTAAGTCCCTCCCTTTTTTTTTCCCACGCGCGCGCGCAAGGAGAAGAGTCCACGCGCGCGTGGACTCTTTCCAAGTCGCGTCTTTGCATGAAAAGAAAGAAAAAAAGGGCCGGTGTTTTTTGAAGAGGTGTGGAAGAGAGTCCACCTAGGCGTGGACTCTCCAAAAAAGGGGAAAATACCGTGAAAAGAAAAGGAAAAACACCGAAGGGGCGCGACTCTTCTTTCTGCGCGCGCCCTTCTGTGTTTTTCGCGATCCTTCTTCGCGTCTTCCCATCCCAAAGGCCGTGAGATTAATCCCAAGGGCCGTGAGATAAAGAGAGAAGACGTGAGAAGGGAGAGAGGGACGTGAGAGGATGATTAAAAGGTGAGAAGGCGCCTCTCTGTCGCCTATTTAAGGAGAAGACTTCACCGTGAAAAATGATTCCAGATTTTCTACGGCGAAGCCTTACTTCTTTTTCTTTCTCCCTCTCCAGAAGACTGTTTCCCCCTCCTCTCTTTCCTCTTTGATTCCTTTACAGAGCCTAGGCTCTGTCGAA
>CM038044.1:63637218-63649718 GCA_021397845.1 Areca catechu | reverse complement strand
CGGGCGCGCGCGCGCACGTGTCATGGCACGGGCGTGCGCGGGTCATGGTACGGGAGTGCACGGGTAACCCAGCGCGCACGCCCGGGTCATGGCACGGGCGTGCACGGGTCCCGGCACCGCCGGGCTCGAGTCCACGGGCGCGCGCAAGGGCGCGGGCATGCGTGGGTCCTGGCACCGCCGGGCTCGAGTCCCAGGGCGCGGGCGTGCACGGGTCCTGGCAGCGCCAGGCTCGAGTCCCCGGGCGTGTGCACGGGCGCGGGCGTGCGCGAGTCCTGGCAGCGCGGGGCACCGGGCGCGCGTACGGGCGCGTGCGGGCGCGGGTCCTGGCAGCGCCGGGCCCGGGGCATCGGGCACGCGCACGGACGCGGGTCCTGGCAGCGACGGGAGCGGGGCACCGGGTGCGCGCACGGGCGCGGGCGGGCGCGCGTCCTGGCAGCGCCGAGCGCGGGGCACCGGGTGCGCGCGGACGCGAGTCCTGGCAGCGACGGGCGCGGGGCACCGGGCGCGCGCACGGGCGCGGGTGGGCGCGCGTCCTGGCAGCGCCGTGCGCGGGGCACTGGGCGCGTGCACGGGCGCGGGAGGGCGCACGTCCTGGCAGCGCCGGGCGCGGGCGGGCGCGCGACCTGGCAGCGCCGGGCACGAGACGCCGAGCGCGCGCACGGGCAGGTGCGGGTCCTGGCAGAGCGGGGCACCGGGCGCGCGCACGGGCGCGGGCGGGCGCGCTTCCTAGCAGCGCCCGGCGCGGGGCACCGGGCGCGCGCACGGGCACGGGCGGGTGCGGGTCCTGGTAGCGCAGGGCGCGGTGCACCGGGAGCGGGCAGGCGCGGGTCCTGGCTGCGCAGGGCGTGGGGCAACGGGCGCGCGCACGGGCGCGGGCGGGCGCGCGCACGGGCGCGGGCGGGCGCGCGTCCTGGCGGCGCAGGGCGCGGGGCAACAGGCGCACGCACGGGCGCGGGTTACCGGGCGCGCGCACGGGCGCGGGCGGGCGCGGGGCACCAGGCGCGCGCACGGGCACGGGCGGGCGCGGGTCCTTACAGTGCCGGGCGCGGGGCAACGGGCGCGCGCACGGGCGCGGGGCGCGGGTCCTGGCAGCGCCGGGCGCGGGTCACGCTGGGCGCGCAAGGACACGGGGCATGCCCCCGAATTTGCAATGCTGCTCGCGACCCAGGAACCCCCGGGGTGGACCTTGGCCGGATGCCCCGCGCGGGTAGTAGGTTGGCAAGCCCCCTTGCGCGCGGGGCGCGGGTCTTGGCCACCCCGGATGCGCGTCCGCGCGTGTCCAGGCGCGCGTCCAGGCCCTCCCCCGCTTCTGCAACGTTGCTCGCGACCCTTGGGTACTCTCCCGGGTATCTGTTTTGGATTTTCTGCTCGCGCGGCGCGCGCCCAGGCCTCCATGGACTCGCGTCCTGGCTGCTCTGTGATCGCGCCCGTGTCGTGCCCTCCGGGACTCGCATCCTGTGCTGTGTGGTTCCGAGTCCTGGCCGCCCTTTTGCCCCGCGCATGGTGTGCGCATCCTGGACATCCTGGACTCACGTCCGGGGTGCGTTGGGTGCTCTCTTGTGCTTGGGCCGTCCGTGACTCGGGTCCAACGACATTTGGGCGCGAGTCTTGGTCCTCCCTTGCGTTCGCAAGCTAGCTTTTGTGCCTCGGAACACCTCGGGATGCCCCTTCTACACCCGCCCCTTCCGAGTGCCGGATCTTCGCGGCCGCGCGTGCGCGGAACCATGGTCGGTGCCGTCCGGTCCGGTCGACGTCCCGGTCCTTCGGCTCCGTCCGGATCCTTCGAGCGAAAACGCGGCCGCGCGCGCGCGGAACCGAGGTCGGTGTCCTCCGGTCCGGTCGACCTCCCGGTCCCGCTCCTTCGGCTTCGTCCGGATCCTTCGAGCGAAAACGCGGCCGCGCGCGCGCGGAACCTAGGTCGGTGTGCGATGGTCCGGTCGACCTCCCAGTCCCGCTCCTTTGGCTCCGTCCGGATCCTTCGGGCGAAAATGCGGCCACGCGCGCGCGGAACCAAGGTCGGTGTGCGATGGTCCGGTCGACCTCCCGGTCCCGCTCCATCGGCTCCGTCCGGATCCTTCGGGTGAAATCGCGGCCGCACGCGCGCGGAACCAAGGTCGGTTTTCGATGGTTCGGTCGACCTCCCGGCCCTGCTCCATCATCGCCGTCCGGATCCCTCGGGCGAAAAATGCGGCCACGCGCGCGCGGAACCAAGGTCGGTGCGCTCTTTGGTCCGGTCGACCTCCCGGTCCCGCTCCATCGTTGCCGTCCGGATCCCTCGTGTGAAAAATGCGGCCGCGCGCGCGCGGAACCAAGGTCGTTGTGCAATGGTCCGGTCGACCTCCCGGTCCCGCTCCATCGCCTCCGTCCGGATCCTTCGGGCGAAATCGCGGCCGCGCGCGCGTGGAACCAATGTCGGTTTTCGATGGTTTGGTCGACCTCCCCGGTCGCGCTCCATCATCGCCGTCCGGATCCCACGGGCGAAAAATGCGGCCGCGCGCGCGCGGAACCAAGCTCGGTGTGCTCTTTGGTCCGGTCGACCTCCCGGTCCCGCTCCATCGGCCCCGTCCGGATCCTTCGGGCAAAAAACGCGGCTGCGCGTGCGCGGAACCAAGGACGTTGTGCGATGGTCCGGTCGACCTCCCGGTCCCGCTCCATCGCCTACATCCGGATCCTTCGGGGGAAATCGCGACGCGCGCGCGCGGAACCAAGGTCGGTGTGCGATGGTCCGATCGACCTCCCGGTCCCGCTCCATCGTCGCCGTCCGGATCCCTCGGGCGAAAAACGAGGCCGCGCGCGCGCGCGGAACCAAGGTCGGTGCGCTCTTTGGTCCGGTCGACCTCCCGGTCCCGCTCCATCACCTCCATCCGGATCCTTCGGGCGAAATCGCGGCCGCGCGTGCACGGAACCAAGGTCGGTGTACGATGGTTCAGTCGACCTCCCGGTCCCGCTCCATCGTCGCCGTCCGGATCCCTCGGGCGAAATCGCGGCCGCGCGCGCGCGGAACCAAGGTCGGTGTGCGATGGTCCGGTCGACCTCCCGGTCCCGCTCCATCGTCGCCGTCCGTATCCCTCGGCCGAAAAACGCGGCCGCGCGCGCGCGGAACCAAGGTCGGTGCACTATTTGGTCCGATCGACCTCCCGGTCCCGCTCCATCGGCCCCGTCCGGATCCTTCGGGCGAAAAATGCGGCCGCGCGCGCGCGGAACCAAGGTCGTTGTGCGATGGTCCGGTCGACCTCCCGGTCCCTCTCCATCGCCTCCGTCCGGATCCCTCGGGCGAAATTGTGGCCGCGCGCGCGCGGAACCAAGGTCGGTGTGTGATGGTCCGATCGACCTCCCGGTCCCGCTCCATCGTCGCCGTCCGGATCCCTCGGGCGAAAAACGCGGCCGCGCGCGCGCGGAACCAAGGTCGGTGCGCTCTTTGGTTCGGTCGACCTCCCGGTCTCGCTCCATCATCCCCGTCCGGATCCTTCGGGCAAAAAATGCGGTCGCGCGCGCGCGGAACCAATGTCGTTGTGCGATGGTCCGGTCGACCTCCCGGTCCCACTCCATCGTGGTGCGGGCACCAGACTCAGAAGAAGACTTCAGGGCTCCATCTGGATCTCTGATTTACATTGCCCGAAGAATTAGGGTTTTCTGGTTTTGTAATAAGGGTTGACTTGTCAACTCAATTTTAGTTTGAGTCTGTATTTCCCTGCAATTTAAATTTTGTTGAGTCATGTTGACTCAATACAAGTCCTAGTAGTGGTCTAGGTCTTCTCCAAGGTGCCACATTTTCTCCCAGGACCAAGCAAGTGGGCGCCACACTCCCAGCCACATGCCAGAGTCCAGGAGGCGCCACATCTCCATCCAGTGTTCCTTGGTCCCCACACCACAAGAAAGCAGGTCCCTTCTTTCATGCGCCACTTGGGGTAGAAATCCATCAAGATACCTCAATCCAAGGAGGAGCCAACTTCTTTCCAGATAAACCCAAGCCAGGATGGCAAGAATTTTTCTTGAAGAGAGGATCAAGGAGGTGCCCCACAATGTTCCATAAAAACCCAAGTTATCAAAGGGAAGAGAGCATGTCTTGGGGAGAAAATCAAGGAGGCACCCAAAAGTTTCCTAAAGTGCCAAAGCATTGAAAGGAAGAAGCCTAAACTTGTGGAGCAAGACTAGGAGGTGTCCAAAAGAGCCAAACCATGAAGGGAAAATCCTTGATTCATGGAGAGATACTAGGAGACACCCCCATAACCTGCCATTTGGAGCTGATTTTCAAGTTTTCTTGGAGTTTTTGGGCTGCCCACTCATGGAAGGAGTCTTGGGAAGAGAATTTGATGCCTAAAGTGTGGGTTAGTCCTATTAGTCCCACATGGGAAGTGTATGAAATTTTATTTCTTTGTTATGTCTATATATTCAACTCTATGTAACTCTTGAAAATCAAATGAATGAAACCAAATTTTTTTGTGAGCAAACTTTGTGTTTTCTCTCTTCCGCACTTGCATCCAGGTGTTGAGCTCCGTGAGGGAGTAAATACGGGTTCCCCAGGAACCTTGAGGAGGTGTGAGATCTCCAAAACCCCAAACCCTAGGTTAGCCACTCCACTCCCAAACCCTAGCCGCCATCACCCTTCTCTTTCCACCAAGCCCTAGTCTATTCCTCTTCTCACGGCCACCCTCTCCAAGTCCAGGCTGGCCACCAGCATCCAGCTCCAGTCCAGATACTTCAGATCTACAGCAATTCTAAGAGGAAGTCAGATCAGCCTCCAGGAGAATCCTGATTTCAGCAACTTCGGCTTTCAAGTTCTTCAACCTGGTAAAATCTTTTCTTGAGTTTCTGAATTCCATCATTTGTTCCTCTTCTTTCCCAGATCTTGAGTCCAGAAGAAGCCGACCACACCACGAGACCAGTATTAGAGGATCCATTGCGAAGATAGCCGACTCTGAGGATCCCACAATCTGCTCGAGAGAGTTCTTCCACCAAAATCTTGAGAAGATCACTATCTGGTTAGTAAACCATCTCTCCTCTCTATTTCTGTTCTGTTGAAAGTTCAGAGCAAAACCCTAGGTCTGGGAGTTTCTCAACCCCCAGCGATCCGTTACTTCTGAACTACTATGATAATTTAGTTTCTTCTAAACTGTGCTTTCAATCCTTACCTAGTTTCCTTCAACGTAGTTTAGCTTTACTTTGAGTCGAAGCCAATTTCTGAAATATATATATAAAAAAAAAGAATTAATCTTAATTTTACTTCCGCATACGCTTCTTTGTTCTTTGTTCTGCATCATTTTTGGTATCAGAGCTTCCGTTCTGCATCATTTTTGGTATCAGAGCTTTCGTTCTGCATCATTTTTGGTATCAGAGCGAAACCCTAGGTCTGGGAGTTTCTCAACCCCCAGCGATCCGTTACTTCTGAACCACTCTGATAACCTAGTTTCTTTTAACTTGTGCTTTCAATTATTACCTAGTTTCTTTCAATTTAGTTTAGCTTTCCTTTGAGTCAAAGCCAATTTCTGAAAATATATATATAAAAAAAAAATTAATCTTAATTTATTTCCGCATCGCATCATCCTCTTTTGTTCTGCATCATTTTTGGTATCAGAGCTTTCGTTCTGCATCATTTTATAGGAGCCTATATCCATACTTGGTTGACTCAGAAAAGGGACCTGTTAGGAACACCGAACCTTATGCACCCACTTTTGATGGAAGACAAGAGACATATATTAAGTGGGAAGAACAAATGGATCGGTATTTTGAGTGCACTAACATATCGAAATTAGGACAAATTAGGTTGGCCAAAACCAAGTTCACCAAACATGCTAGGTCGCATTGGTATGCTATTGAGCATGAGTGTTATCAAAGAAAAGAGGAAATATATACTTGGAGAGATATAAGAAGTAAGTTGAGAGATAGGTACCTAGGTAGATCCTATGAGAAAAGACTTTTAGACCAATGGTACCAATTGCGACAAGGTAATAGGCCTGTGTCTAAATATATCGAGGACTTCCAGTGGTACGGCATGAAATGCAATACCATTGAGACCGAAGCTCAGATCACATTGAGGTTTAGGGTTGGGTTACACCCAGACATTTATAGGAAGCTATGCCTTGAAATAACCAATAAGTTAGACCGAGCCTACCAAGAAGCCCAAGACTATGAGTGGTCTTTAAGATATAACCAATCAAGTACTTTGGACTTAAAGCCAACCTCTACCAACTTGAGTCAAGTTCCGATTGATCCGACACCCGTAGTGAACCAGACTCTTGTTTGTCAATTCCCACTTGTGTCACCTCTTGACCAGAAGGATAACACTAAGAAGGAGTTAGGCATGGTCATCTCAAAATTAGTTGACCCGACCAGAGCCGTACTTAAAGAGGAATCAAAGGAGAATAGATTAGAACCTTTCAGTGAGATTGAGGAAGAAATATACGAGCCTGACATAAGTTTGATAGATGAATATGAAGAAGAAGAATTTGAGGATATCTCTCCCGATAATTCAATTAACCAACTCCTACCTAATGGGGTTATTGAGGGGACCCCTGCCACTCAAGGAATTCAGGAGCTAACCCTAAGAGAAGACCCTTTTGAGGAAGTTCAGGAAGAAGAAATTACACCCAATGAAAGTTTAATTGAGAATATCCCTGAACTCATTGAGGAATCCAAAGAAGACACCCCTGAGTCAAATCTGGTAGAGAAGTGTGAAGAAGGAAGGGATTCACAAGAATTGCCCATTGAGAAGGTCCAAGAACAAGAAAAGACAGTAGTTTAGATGACTTTTTAGATAAACATTCCAAAGACCTTCCTGATAACCTTCCACCTTCTAGAAGCACCCAGCCTACCCTAGAACTTGCACTTGTAGACCCTCCTAGAGCAAATCATGAGGTTTGGATGAGTGCACCTATAGAACAATGTCCTCATTTTAAGGTCATCCTGAATAACCAAGGTTTGTTTCTTGTTTCTGATAAGCCACCTCAAAACTCTGATTCTTATTTCCTACCCTTCCCTGAATCTTCTCATGTTTCTAGAGCTATGGGATTACACTTTACTGAGATCTCTAGGTTGCAAGACTCCTTAGAACCTATTAGGTTTGCCACCTACTTCTGGAAGACCTTATGGCACCTACTAGGCATCCATAATAAGTTTTCATGCTCTGCATGCCATCCTCCAACCCAAGGTCAAACCTAGAGAGCCGTAGTTTGTTAGGTTTAGACCTAGGGTTCCTTTGGAATAAAGTCCATTCTTTAGGAATGCGTCGTCAGTCTAGTTTAGTTTTTCTTAACCCTTTACTAGGCTTTGACTCAGATTTTGGTTTGATTGAGAGCACCAGGAATTGGGATTTGTATTTTGTCCAGGACTAAATTTGCATATAATGTTTTGATCAATAGGTCTATAGGCTAGAGTCCCTTTGAAATTGTTCATGGATACAAGCCTCACACACCACTTGATCTGATTTCACTATTAGTCCACACACACAAGTCTCTTGATGCACTTGCATAGCATGTAAAGGACTTGCATAAATAAATTCATGCCAAAATAAATTTAAGTAATGAAACTTATAAGAAGTTGGCTGATTCTCAAAGGCGAGTCAAAACTTTTGTTGAGAGAGACTATGTAATGATTTGGTTAAGGCCTGAGCGGTTTTCTCCTGGAACCGTTAGAAAGTTACATGCTAGAGGAGCTGGACCATTTAGAGTAGTGAAGAGAGTAGGGTCCAATGCCTATGTGCTCGAGTTGCCTTCAGAACTAGGCATTAGCTCCACTTTCAACATTACAGACCTAGTAGAGTATAGAGAGCCAGCTGTGATTCCCAGTGAGCCTTTTTGAGCCTAATCTTGCTCTTGAGAGTGAACCCAACCCTGTGTGTCCACCAACAAACTGGCCTGTGAGGAAAGAGCAGATTGAAAAGATCCTGGATGATCAGGTTATCTCTACTCGTAATCGAGGATACCAAAGATACCTGGTCTGCTGGCAAGGAAGGCCAGATTCTGATAACTCTTGGATCTCTTGAGAAGAATTACAAGCATTGGACCCAGACCTCTTGGAGAGATACCAGAGCCAGCTTGATCCATACTCGACAGGGTCGAGTTCCTCCCACCCCGGGAGAATTGGTGCGGGCACCAGACTCAGAAGAAGACTTCAGGGCTCCATCTGGATCTCTGATTGACATTGCCCGAAGAATTAGGATTTTCTGGTTTTGTAATAAGGGTTGACTTGGTCAACTCAATTTTAGTTTGAGTCTGTATTTCCCTGCAATTTAAATTTTGTTGAGTCATGTTGACTCAATACAAGTCCTAGTAGTGGTCTAGGTCTTCTCCAAGGTGCCACATTTTCTCCCAGGACCAAGCAAGTGGGCGCCACACTCCCAGCCACACGCCAGAGTCCAGGAGGCGCCACATCTCCATCCAGTGTGCCTTGGTCCCCACACCACAAGAAAGCAGGTCCCTTCTTTCATGCGCCACTTGGGGGAGAAATCCATCAAGATACCTCAATCCAAGGAGGAGCCAACTTCTTTCCAGATAAACCCAAGCCAGGATGGCAAGAATTTTTCTTGAAGAGAGGATCAAGGAGGTGCCCCACAATGTTCCATAAAAACCAAGTTATAAAAGGGAAGAGAGCATGTCTTGGGGAGAAAATCAAGGAGGCACCCAAAAGTTTCCTAAAGTGCCAAAGCCATGAAAGGAAGAAGCCTAAACTTGTGGAGCAAGACTAGGAGGTGTCCAAAAGAGCCAAACCATGAAGGGAAAATCCTTGATTCATGGAGAGATACTAGGAGACACCCCCATAACCTGCCATTTGGAGCTGATTTTCAAGTTTTCTTGGAGTTTTTGGGCTGCCCACTCATGGAAGGAGTCTTGGGAAGAGAATTTGATGCCTAAAGTGTGGGTTAGTCCTATTAGTCCCACATGGGAAGTGTATGAAATTTTATTTCTTTGTTATGTCTATATATTCAACTCTATGTAACTCTTGAAAATCAGATGAATGAAACCAAATTTTTTTTGTGAGCAAACTTTGTGTTTTCTCTCTTCCGCACTTGTATCCAGGTGTTGAGCTCCGTGAGGGAGTAAATCCGGGTTCCCCAGGAACCTTGAGGAGGTGTGAGATCTCCAAAACCCCAAACCCTAGGTTAGCCACTCCACTCCCAAACCCTAGCTGCCATCACCCTTCTCTTTCCACCAAGCCCTAGTCTATTCCTCTTCTCACGGCCACCCTCTCCAAGTCCAGGCCGGCCACCAGCATCCAGCTCCAGTCCAGATACTTCAGATCTACAGCAATTCTAAGAGGAAGATAGATCGGCCTCCAGGAGAATCCTGATTTCAGCAACTTCGGTGATGGGGACATCTCAAGCACGGATCTTGGAGCAAGCATAATTCTTGGAGTGGCACAGATCTTGAAGCATTTTTGGAATAAATTTATTTAGGATTTATCTTTTGTTTAAAATTTGAATTAGGATTTGGTTGGTTAGGATTGATATATGGATAGGCTTATCTTATCCTATCTTATATTTGAATTTGATTTAGGATTTGGTTGGTTAGGATTGATATATGGATAGGCTTATCTTATCCTATCTTATATTTGAATTTGTTTCGTTCTTATCTTTTTATCTTGTATTCAAATTCAAATGAGGGTTGGAAAATCTATAAATACCACCCTCAGCCTTTTGTAATAGGAGGATGGATGAATAAAATTTTTATTATTCTGTGTGAAGGATCTGTGTGCTTCTAGGGTATCTGTATGATCCCTTCTCCATCTTCCCAGGGTTTCTGTGTGATCCCTGATTTTGGGCATCTGTGTGAGCCCAGGGCATCTATGTGAGCCCCTTTGCTATGTGCTTGTTCGCCTAGGGCATCTGTGTGAGCCCCTTTGCTATGTGCTTGTTCTTCTTGGGGAATCTATGTGAACCCCAGTATTTTTTCTTAACCCTGCACCCTCTTCTTTCCTCCTTTGCAAATCCTAATCCCTGGTGACTTTCATGCTCACCAGCGATCCAGTCCAATCCCTGTCCCGCATCAAATGGTATCAGAGCTAAAGGATTAGGATTTTTCTGTTTCATCACCGGCCCACTATTCTCTTTCTTCCCTGTTTCAAATCTCGTCCATGGATCCTTCCCCAACATCGACGTCGGACCACCCTCCCCCTAGCCGGTCACCCACCACCATTCCTTCCTTCCAGCCCTCACCCCTGTTTTCTGCTTCGTCTATGCCAAGCTCTCCAAGAACTGCCTGCAGCCCATTTTCAAAGCACAGATTTCAAAGCACACCGATCTCAAAGCCACACCATTTTCAAAGCAAAGTTGATTAAAAAAAAAAAATCATGGTTATGTCAAGCTAAAAGTTTGGAGTTCCCGGAGCTGAAGTCAAGCTGAAGCTGGAGCCTGACCCAAACTCGACAGAGTCGAGTTTTTTTCCCCACCGTAGGAGAATGATGGGGACATCTCAAGCACGGATCTTGGAGCAAGCATAATTCTTGGAGTGGCACAGATCTTGAAGCATTTTTGGAATAAATTTATTTAGGATTTATCTTTTGTTTAAAATTTGAATTAGGATTTGGTTGGTTAGGATTGATATATGGATAGGCTTATCTTATCCTATCTTATATTTGAATTTGATTTAGGATTTGGTTGGTTAGGATTGATATATGGATAGGCTTATCTTATCCTATCTTATATTTGAATTTGTTTCATTCTTATCTTTTTATCTTGTATTCAAATTCAAATGAGGGTTGGAAAATCTATAAATACCACCCTCAGCCTTTTGTAATAGGAGGATGGATGAATAAAATTTTTATTATTCTGTGTGAAGGATCTGTGTGCTTCTAGGGTATCTGTATGATCCCTTCTCCATCTTCCCAGGGTTTCTGTGTGATCCCTGATTTTGGGCATCTGTGTGAGCCCAGGGCATCTATGTGAGCCCCTTTGCTATGTGCTTGTTCGCCTAGGGCATCTGTGTGAGCCCCTTTGCTATGTGCTTGTTCTTCTTGGGGAATCTATGTGAACCCCAGTATTTTTTCTTAACCCTGCACCCTCTTCTTTCCTCCTTTGCAAATCCTAATCCCTGGTGACTTTCATGCTCACCAGCGATCCAGTCCAATCCCTGTCCCGCATCATTCGGCTTTCAAGTTCTTCAACCTGGTAAAATCTTTTCTTGAGTTTCTGAATTCCATCATTTGTTCCTCTTCTTTCCCAGATCTTAAGTCCAGAAGAAGCCGACCAAACCACGAGACCAGTATTAGAGGATCCATTGCGAAGATAGCCGACTCCGAGGATCCCACAATTTGCTCGAGAGAGTTCTTCCACCAAAATCCTAAGAAGATCACTATCTGGTTAGTAAACCATCTCTCCTCTCTATTTCTGTTCTGTTGAAAGTTCAGAGCAAAACCCTAGGTCTGGGAGTTTCTCAACCCCCAGCAATCCGTTACTTCTGAACTACTCTGATAATTTAGTTTCTTCTAAACTGTGCTTTCAATCCTTACCTAGTTTCCTTCAACGTAGTTTTGCTTTACTTTGAGTCGAAGCCAATTTCTGAAATATATATAAAAAAAAAGAATTAATCTTAATTTTACTTCCGCATACGCTTCTTTGTTCTTTGTTCTGCATCATTTTTGGTATCAGAGCTTCCGTTCTGCATCACATCGCCTCCGTCCAGATCCTTCGGGCGAAATAGCGGCTGCGCGCGCGAGGAACCAAGGTCGGTGTGTGATGGTCCGATCGACCTCCCGGTCCCGCTCCATCGCCTCCATACGGATCCCTCGGGCGAAATCGCGGCCGCGCGCGAGCGTAACCAAGGTCGGTTTTCGATGGTCCGGTCGACCTCCGGTTCCCGGTCCATCATCGCCATCCGGATCCCTCGGGCGAAAAATGCGGCTGCGCGCGCGCGGAACCAAGGTCGGTGCACTCTTTGGTTCGGTCGACCTCCCGGTCCCGCTCCATCACCGCCGTCCGGATCCCTCGGGCAAAAATCACGGCCGCGCGCGCGCGGAACCAAGTTCGATGTGCGATGGTCCGGTCGACCTCCCGGTCCCGCTCCATCGCCTCCATCCGGATCCCTCGGGCGAAATCGCGGCCGCGCGTGCGCGGAACCAAGGTCGGTGCGCTCTTTGGTCCGGTCGACCTCCCGGTCCCGCTCCATCGGCCCCGTCCGGATCCTTCGGGCAAAAAACGCGGCCGCGCGCGCGCGGAACCAAGGTCTTTGTGTGATGGTCCGGTCGACCTCCCGGTCCCGCTCCATCTCCTACGTTCGGATCCTTCGGGTGAAATCGCAGCCGCGCGCGCGCGGAACCAAGGTCGGTGTGCGATGGTCCGGTCGACCTCCCGGTCCCGCTCCATCGTCGCCGTCCGGATCCATCGGGCGAAAAACGGTGCTGCGCGAGCGCTGAACCAAGGACGGTGTGCTCTTTGGTCCGGTCGACCTCCCGGTCCCGCTCCATCGCCTCCGTCCGGATCCTTCGGGCGAAATCGCGGCCGCGCGCGCGCGGAACCAAGGTCGGTGTGCGATGGTCCGGTCGACCTCCCGGTCCCGCTCCATCGTCGC
>CM038044.1:63629718-63632218 GCA_021397845.1 Areca catechu | reverse complement strand
GCGTGCGCGGAACCAAGTTCGGTGTGCTATTTGGTCCGGTCGACCTCCCGGTCCCGCTCCAACGGCCCTGTCCGGATCCTTCGGGCGAAAAATGCGGCCGCGCGCGCGCGGAACCAAGGTCGTTGTGCGATGGTCCAGTCGACCTCCCGGTCCCGCTCCATCGCCTCCGTCCGGATCCCTCGGGCGAAATCGCGGCCGCGCGCGCGCGGAACCAAGGTCGGTGTGTGATGGTCCGGTCGACCTCCCGGTCCCGCTCCATCGTCGCCGTCCGGATCCCTCGGGCGAAAAACGCGGCCGCGCGCGCGCGGAACCAAGGTCGGTGCGCTCTTTGGTCCGGTCGACCTCCCGGTCTCGCTCCATCGGCCCCGTCCGGATCCTTCGGGCAAAAAATGTGGCCGCGCGCGCGCGGAACCAATGTCGTTGTGCGATGGTCCGGTCGACCTCCCGGTCCCGCTCCATCGCCTCCGTCCGGATCCTTCGGGCGAAATAGCGGCTGCGCGCGCGAGGAACCAAGGTCGGTGTGTGATGGTCCGATCGACCTCCCGGTCCCGCTCCATCGCCTCCATACGGATCCCTCGGGCAAAATCGCGGCCGCGCACGAGCGTAACCAAGGTCGATTTTCGATGGTCCGGTCGACCTCCCGTTCTCGGTCCATCGTCGCCATCCGGATCCCTCGGGCGAAAAATGCGGCCGTGCGCGCGCGGAACCAAGGTCGGTGCGCTCTTTGGTTCGGTCGATCTCCAGATCCCGCTCCATCGCCGCCGTCCGGATCCCTCCGGCGAAAATCGCGGCCACGCGCGCGCGGAACCAAGTTCGGTGCGCTCTTTGGTCCGGTCGACCTCCCGGTCCCGCTCCATCGCCTCCGTCTGGATCCCTCGGGCGAAATCGCGGCCGCGCGTGCGCGGAACCAAGGTCGGTGCGCTCTTTGGTCCGGTCAACCTCCCGGTCCCGCTCCATCGGCCCCGTCCGGATCCTTCGGGCAAAAAACGCGGCCGCGCGCGCGCGGAACCAAGGTCTTTGTGCGATGGTCCGGTCGACCTCCCGGTCCCGCTCCATCTCCTACGTCCGGATCCTTCGGGTGAAATCGCGGCCGCGCGCGCACGGAACCAAGGTCGGTGTGCGATGGTCCGGTCGACCACCCGGTCCCGCTCCATCATCGCCGTCCGGATCCCTCGGGCGAAAAACGCTGCCGCGCGAGCGCTGAACCAAGGACGGTGTGCTCTTTGGTCCGGTCGACCTCCCGGTCCCTCTCCATCACCTCCGTCTGGATCCTTCGGGCGAAATCGCGGCCGCACGCGCACGGAACCAAGGTCGGTGTGCGATGGTCCGGTCGACCTCCCGGTCCAGCTCCATCATCGCCGTCCGGATCCCTCGGGCGAAATCGCGGCGCGCGCGCGCGCGGAACCAAGGTCGGTGTGCGATGGTCCGGTCGACCTCCCGGTCCCGCTCCATCATCGCCGTCCGGATCCCTCGGGCGAAAAACACGGCCGCGCGCGTGTGGAACCAAGGTCGGTGCGCTCTTTAGTCCGGTCGACCTCCCAGTCCCGCTCCATCTGCCCCGTCTGGATCCTTCGGGCGAAATCGTGGCCGCGCGCGCGCGGAACCAAGGTCGGTGTACGATGGTCCGGTCGACCTCCCGGTCCCGCTCCATCGTCGCCGTACGGATTCCTCGGGCGAAAAACGAGGCCGCGCGCGCGCGGAACCAAGGTCAGTGTGCGATGGTCCGGTCGACCTCCCGGTCCCGCTCCATCGTCGCCGTCCGGATTCCTCGGGCGAAAAATGAGGCCGCGCGCGCGCGGAACCAAAGTCGGTGCGCTCTTTGGTCCGGTCGACCTCCCGTTCCCGCTCCATCGGCCCCGTCTGGATCCTTCGGGAAAAAAATGCGGCCCGCGCGCGCGCGGAACCAAGGTCGTTGTGCGATGGTCCGGTCGACCTCCCGGTCCCGCTCCATCGCCTCCGTCCGGATCCTTCGGGCGAAATAGCGGCCGCGCGGGCGTGGAACCAAGGTCGGTGTGCGATGGTCCGGTCGACCTCCCGGTCCTGCTCCATCGCCTCCGTCCGGATCCCTCGGGTGAAATCGCGGCCGCGCGGGAGCGTATCCAAGGTCGGTTTTCGATGGTATGGTCGACCTCCCGTTCCCGGTCCATCATCACCATCCGGATCCCTCGGGCGAAAAACGCGGTCGCGCGCGCGCGCGGAACCAAGGTCGGTGCGCTCTTTGGTCCGGTCGACCTCCCGGTCTCGCTCCATCGCCGCCGTCCGGATCCCTCGGGCAAAAATCTCGGCCGCGCGGAACCAAGGTCGGTGCGCTCTTTGGTCCAGTCGACCTCCCGGTCCCGCTCCATCGCCGCCGTCCGGATCCCTTGGGCGAAATTGTGGCCGCGCGCGCGCGGAACTAAGGTCGATTTTCGATGGTCCGGTCGACCTCCCGGTCCCACTCCATCTGCCCCGTCCGGATCCCTCGGGCGAAAAACGCAGCCGCGCGCGCGCGGAATCAAGG
>CM038044.1:63614718-63624718 GCA_021397845.1 Areca catechu | reverse complement strand
CATAACCCTAGAACCATAGCCCTAATCTATGGGGTTCATCAAAAAATCAAAAAGACACAGCAAATGATGAAAATAATGCCTTTATAAAATGTCAATTCATTGATTTTGGGATCAAAATTACAATATTTCAATTAGCTTTCAGGGCATAATCTTTCAATCTCCCACTTGCACTAAAGCCAATCGCCTTTAAATCTTAACCCCATACAATCAAGGTGGCGATCAAACTCTCGCTGTGATAGAGCCTTAGTGAACGGGTCTGCTACGTTGTTCTTCGTTTCTACCCTTTTAATGCAGACTTCTTGTCTTTCGACAATCTCTCGAACGAGATGGAAGCGTCTCAGAATGTGCTTTGATTTGTGATGAGCTCTTGGTTCTTTTGCTTGAGCAACAGCCCCCGTATTATCACAGTAAAGTGATACTGGACCTTCAATCTCAGGAACTACGCCCAACTCTGATATGAACTTCTTCATCCAGACAGCTTCCTTGGCAGCTTCACTAACAGCAATGTACTCTGCCTCAGTTGTTGAGTCAGCTACAGTTTGCTGTTTAGAACTTTTCCAGCTTACAGCTCCTCCATTAAGGGTAAAAACATACCCAGATATAGATTTGCTGTCATCTGGATCTGATTGAAAACTAGAATCTGAATAAGCTTCTAGTTTAAGATCAGATCCTCCGTATATTAGAAAAATATCCTTAGTTCTTCTTAAGTACTTAAGAATATTTTTCACAGCCTTCCAATGATCCTCTCCTGGATCAGCCTGAAACCTGCTGGCTATACCTAAGGCATATGCCACATCAGACCTAGTACATAACATAGCATACATAATAGACCCTACTGCCGAAGCATAAGGTACCGAATTCATTCTATTTCTTTCTTCAGGTGTCTTAGGAGACATCTTCTTAGAAAGATGTATGCCATGACCAATAGGTAAGTAACCTCTTTTACTTTCCTCCATGCTAAATCTTTTTAGCACTTGGTCAATGTACCTAGACTGGGATAAACCTAGCATCCTCCTAGATCTATCTCTATAGATCTTGATGCCTAGTATATAAGATGCTTCTCCCAAGTCTTTCATGGAAAACTGTTTAGATAACCATACCTTGACTGATTGTAACATTGGGATATCATTCCCAATGAGGAGTATGTCATCTACATACAGAACCAAGAAAACTATGGCACTCCCACTAGTCTTCTTGTACACACAAGGTTCATCCTCATTTTTGATAAAGTCAAATTCTTTGACTGTCTTATCAAATCGGATGTTCCAACTCCTAGATGCTTGCTTTAATCCATAAATAGATTTCTTTAGCCTACATACCTGATTAGGTTTAGTCTCCAAGACAAAACCTTCTGGCTGTGACATATAAACCTCTTCCTCAAGGAAACCATTGAGGAATGCAGTTTTCACATCCATCTGCCAGATTTCATAATCATGATATGCTGCTATAGCAAGCATGATCCGAATAGATTTGAGCATGGCAACAGGAGAAAATGTTTCATCATAATCTATTCCCTGTTTTTGTCTGAAACCCTTAGCCACTAATCTGGCTTTATAAGTTTCAACTTGGCCATCTGTCCCAATCTTTTTCTTATAGACCCATTTGCATCCAATAGGGTTAACACTCTCTGGTGCATCAACCAAAGTCCAGACTTGGTTGACATACATGGAGTCCATTTCGGATCTCATGGCTTCCAGCCATTTGTCTGAGTCACTACTTATGACAGCATCCGTATATGTTAGAGGCTCATCATTATCAATGATTCGGGCTTCATTATTTTCAATAATGAACCCATACCTTTCAGGTGCATGTCGCACTCTATCAGACTTACAGATAGGAGTGGTGTGTTCAGGTTCTATACTAACTGTGTTATGATTTTGTTGAGATGTATCTACTTGTTGAACTTCTTCAAGTTCAATATTTCTCCCACTGCCCTTTTGTAGGATGAATTCTTTTTCCATAAAAATGGCATGCCTACTGACTAAAACCTTTTGTTCAGTAGGGTGGTAGAATAGATATCCTATACTATCTTTGGGATATCCAACAAATAGACATTTTTCTGCTCTAGCATCAAGCTTTTGTCCAAAATTTCTTTTGACATAAGCTGGACATCCCCATATCTTAAGGTGCTTAAGATTGGGTTTCTTTCCTCTCCATAACTCATATGGAATACCAGATACAGATTTAGATGGTACTCTATTCAAAATATTAGCCGCTGTTTCCAAGGCATATCCCCAGAAAGAAACAGGTAAGTCTGTGAAGCACATCATGGACCGTACCATATCTAATAAAGTATGATTTCTCATTTCAGCAACACCATTTAATTGTGGTGTGTAAGGAGGAGTCCATTCAGAGATGATTCCCTTTTGTTTAAGGTGATCAAGAAACTCGGTGGATAAGTATTCACCTCCTTTATCTGATCGAAGGATCTTAATACTTTCCCCGTTTGTTTCTCTACCATACTTTGATACTCTAAAAATTTTTCAAAAGCTTCGGACTTATGTTTCATTAGATACACAAATCCGTACCTTGAAAAATCATCAGTGAATGTGATGAAATATGAGTATCCACCCTTGGCCTGAGTTGTCATAGGTCCACATACATCAGTGTGTATGAGTCCTAATAACTCTGTTGTCCTTTCATTATGTCCACTAAATGGAGTCTTGGTCATTTTACCCATGAGACATGATTCACAAGTTCCTAATGATTCATAGTCATAAGGATTAAGGAATTTTTCCTTGTATAACTTGTTAATCCTCTGCTCACTAATATGTCCAAGACGACAGTGCCAAAGTAAAGTATTGTTTACTTCATCTCTTTTTCGTTTATTACTAACATGTAGTATATTGTCATCAGAAGATAAAGTTAAGAGACCATTGCAAAATATGCCATTAAATATTATTTCATTAGAAAAACTGATTGAGCAGCCACTGCTCATTACATTCATAATATATCCTTGTTTAAGTAACAAGGGTACAGATATGATGTTTCTAATGATTCTAGGCATAAAATAACAATTCTTTAACTCTAAAATCTTCCCAGAAGGTAGCTTCAACATATAAGTCCCTACAGCTTCTGCTTGGATGGAATCTCCTCCAGCACCGTAGAGCTCGAAGTCGCCTTCCTTCAAAACTCTAATGTTCTGTAGTCCCTGTAATGATTTGCAGATATGATGACCACAAGCAGTATCCAATACCCAAGAGTTTGAATTAGAAGTGTCTAATGACAAAATTGCATGTATCTCATACATACCTTTTGGTGCATTACTAGCACCAGGCTTCAGACTTGCAAGGTAAACCTTGCAGTTTCTTTTCCAGTGACCCGGCTTGCCACAATGAAAGCAGGTCATTTGTCCGGAGGCCTTCTTTCCTTTCTTTTTCTTGATGCCCCCTTTTGGGTTTAACCTCCTCTTGGAACCCTTTTTGCCCATTTTCTTCTTGTTTACACCATCCACAAGAAGAAGTGGAGCCTTATTTTTCTTTAAATGGCTCTCTGCTGTTTTTAACATATTCAACAGCTCAGGCAAGGAAGTGTTAAGTTTGTTCATATGATAATTAAGAACAAACTGTGAAAATGACTCTGGGAGTGACTGCAGGATTAAATCCTGATTCAACTCCCCATCCATAACAAAACCCAATTGACCCAATCAGGTGATTAGGTCAATAACCTTTAATACATGGTCTTGTACGGATGTACCTTCTGTCATCCTTGCATGGAATAACTGCTTAGATATTTCATATCTTGCAGTTCGACTATGTTCTCCATAAAGTTCTTTTAAATTGAGCAATATGGAGTTTGTGTCCATGCTATCATGTTACCTCTGTAACTCATTGGTCATAGAGGCAAGCATTATACACTTGACAGTAAGTGAGTCATTTTGCCACGTGTTATATGTGGTCTTATCCTCTTGCGAGGCATCTTCCCCTAATGGTTCCAAGGTTGGGGTATCAAGAATATAAGAAATTCTTTCTTGGCTGAGTACTATCTTCAGGTTTCTCAACCAATCAACATAGTTTGGTCCAGTCAATTTATTTGCATCAAGAATGTTACGGAGTGAGAGTGAAGAGGCCATTTAATCTACATTAACAAACAACATTACATAAGCAGACAATCAATGTTGACAAAACATAATTAAATTAGGACTTTAACTTAATTATGTCTCCCACTATTTTGTCAAGCATCATAACCCTCAATGTGATGATCGAGAAAACCCTAATTGGTTCTCTTAGTGGGGTTGAGATCCTAATTCCTTATAAAAGACCTTGTGTGTACACAACAAATCTTATATAAGTTCAAAGGTAGGAAAACTCTTTCCAATTGTAATTCATACAATTCTCAACTTATCTTGGCCTCTAAAATATTAATAGCCTTGTGTGTACACAACAAACTATAATATTTTAGTTAAGTTAGACCCTTCATTGCTATATAGTCATGATATTAATCATAATACCCTTGTGTGTGCACAACAAAGTATTATATCAAATCATTCCATAAGCATCAAATGTACCAAGCAAAAATTATGTTAGTCACCATAAAGAAAAAAGGCCTTGTGTGTACACAACAAACCTAATATGGATCATAACATAATAATGACTTGGAATGAAGGAAGGCTATATGTAGTGAATATTACACTGAGCATATTAATCAATAATTAAGTTAATCATACCGGCAAGGTAAGTGGGAGAGTAGTGGGAGTCCCCCCGTTGCTTTCCTTAGACACCAATAAGAATTGGCCAGGTCAGTCAACGGAACCAATTAAAAACCACGTCCTCTTTACCGATCATGAACCACTTTCCTAGACACCGAATGATAAACTAATCATATTGATTATTTTTGCTTTTGGTATATGACACTACAACTTAATATGTTGTTAAAGAGGGCTTTATTAAAACAAAGCACATTCTAGCAAATATGTGCCATAGTGTGCCATCATACTAGGACAACCATTTACCACATAATGGATCCACCATTATGCCAGGGCAACCTTATTTCAGTATGATGACTAGAAGGCTAAACATATCTCTATGCAAATTAAGGTTTAAGTGAAAACCTTAATTAGTGGCATACATCAAACACATATGCATAATTAACACAAATATGTGATTAGTGTGTCATCATACTAGGACAACCATTTACCACATAATGGATCCACCATTATGCCAGGGCAACCTTATTTCAGTATGATGACTAGAAGGCTAAACATATCTCTATGCAAATTAAGGTTTAAGTGAAAACCTTAATTAGTGGCATACATCAAACACATATGCATAATTAACACAAATATGTGATTAGTGTGTCATCATACTAGGACAACCATTTACCACATAATGGATCCACCATTATGCCAGGGCAACCTTATTTCAGTATGATGACTAGATCTCTATGCATATGTTTGTTATATACCACTGTAGGGTTCGGTGGCAAGGCGGAATCATAGATTTCAAAAATTTTTATCTTTATGAAATCTTCACCAAACCTTCAACCCAAAATCTCCTTAAAAGAATTAAAATATATAGATGTTTATATAAGATTTAATCTCAAATTAAGATGCTAACCTGTATCGCAAAATCCAAACTCTGAATCTCCACCAGGTGCCCAAATGTTCACCCTCCAATGGTGATCCACACAGAAAAACAATGAAGACAACAAATTCTATTTCTTGGTTCCTCTTCTTGAATTCTTTTTCAAGAATTCAATTCTTGGACCTTTAGGCTGAAATTTTCTTTCTTGAAAATTTCTTCTTCTTCCTTCTTTCCTCTTCTTGAATTTTCTTCAAGAATTCCCTTTCTTGAATCCCTTTTCTTGAATTGAATTGGAAGAAAAATTAAGACAGGCAAGGTCTTAATTCAAGAAGGAAAAGAAGAATAGATCCTTTCCTTTTCTTTCCTTTACCGTTCAAGACCTTCTTCTTATTCTTGTTTAGGGTCAGAGTTTCGACAGAGGATACCTCTGTAAGGGAAACAATACCCAACAAGAACAAGAGGAAGGAGTATTCTGGAGAGGAAGAAAGGGAATTGGATCTCTGAACTATGTTACGTGAAAACCCCCGAGAACCCCAACCCTATTTATAGATCTCAGAGGGGTGTCATCTCGAAACAACGCAACCCTCTGAAACCCCAGGGATCATGATCCCTTATTCCTCACGCGTCCCCTCAACCAAAAATCATGATTCTCCGATTTGATTTTCGTTTTTCCGACGAGAAGAACTCTCGGAAAAACTTCAGGAAGGATCGCGACTTTTGGAGATGGATTTGCGACCGAAAAGCGACGGATCTTTTTCTTAAATTTTTCTGGCCATCAGATCCAGATCTAAGGGCGCCAGACAAGGATCTGAAATGCCCCTATTCAGAAATTTCTCCGACGTTTTTTCTTCTCACGCGTTTTAAGAGAAGTCCACGCGCGTGGACTTTCTTTCTTGGCGCGCGCGGGTGAGAGAAGGGAGGGGGCGGCTTGGAGAGAGGGTCTCAGTGAATTAAATTCACTTGGGGTCAGCCATGGGTTAGCCCAATGTCCTAAAAAATAAATTGGACCTTAATCTGGTTCAATTAGAACCCAATTAAGCCCAATTCGGAACCAAATTCGAATCTGATTCGAATAGAAATTTGGTCTGCAACACATGCTAGTGTGTTTATCCTGCAAACATGATTTAATTCCAAATTAAATCCTTCATCAATTTTCTTTTGTGTGTGACCCATTGGGTTCCACACCTAGCCAGCAGTAGGTCCGAGTTCTATTTGACTTAATTCGGTTAGATCTCAACTAAGCCGAGTTAGGTCAACTCAAACTAGCTCGACTCGGTCAATTAGAATCTAATTCAAATTGACTGATTTGAATTACCATGACTCAATCATATACCTACAAGACAAGATTGACGTCTAGCAACATGTCATGTCTACCCGGAAGATGTGGAATTTTGGTGGAATTACCAAAATACCCTTCAGTGGTGAGTTACCGGGCAATTCAGTCCTTTGATCAACTTGCATCCCGAATATGATTATGAATATGGATACTTGTCAAATCCAATTTTCATATTCATCCCTAGCTCAGTCTTTATAATGATGATTCAGTAATGAACCATTAGAAAATATCTCTAATGTTCATACTTTGATCAAAGGTTTCCTGAATCCATCATTTGAAATTAGCTGGATGCTATTCCCTCTTACTAGGGCTGATCAATTCCTTGTTGACCTACTCACAACCTCCATATACAATCCACCATAACCAGTATCACCTCATGCATGACTCAGTGTCATGATTGACTGCGAACCAAAGTATGGATTCATGTATATAAGGTACTATGGTAGTCTCAGGTCAAAGGACCACATGCACTACTCCCACTATGAGAATTATCTATTGACAAACAGATAAGGTTCCATTAGATATTCTCAATCTGGATCAATTCAGTGAACTCATTCTCTAATGAACACTCACATCCTAGTATTAGTGTCAAACACAAGTGACTGTGAGATCAGTCACCCTTATTACAAAACATATATAGGATGTGCTGGTCTTGCCGGAAACATTGATCCCCAACTCAATGTCCCATCGACCAGGAATATTTTAGATTAGGGTTTTAAGGCATTAGGTCTCACTGGTATGATCTCATCATAACCCTAGAACCATAGCCCTAATCTATGGGGTTCATCAAAAAATCAAAAAGACACAGCAAATGATGAAAATAATGTCTTTATAAAATGTCAATTCATTGATTTTGGGATCAAAATTACAATATTTCAATTAGCTTTCAGGGCACAATCTTTCAGTAATAACAGGTCTGTGATGCCCTTAGATTTTCTGGGCCGCACGCGCGCTACACTGATGTATTCAACGAGTCTATAGCCTTGGCCGATAGGCCCGGGTAATCTTCGAAAATTTCATCGTGATGGGGATAGATCATTGCAATTGTTGGTCTTCAACGAGGAATTCCTAGTAAGCGCGAGTCATCAGCTCGCGCTGACTACGTCCCTGCCCTTTGTACACACCGCCCGTCGCTCCTACCGATTGAATGGTCCGGTGAAGTGTTCGGATCGCGGCGATGCGAGCGGTCCGCCGCCCGCGACGTCGCGAGAAGTCCACTGAACCTTATCATTTAGATGAAGGAGAAGTCGTAACAAGGTTTCCGTAGGTGAACCTGCGGAAGGATCATTACCGAGACCCGGACGAGGAAAGACCCGCGAACGCGTGAACGAACCGCGATCGCAACGGGATGGCCCCGGCCAAACCATCGCATCGCCGATCGCCCCGCCTCCCCGCGCCGCGGGGGCGGTGGGCGGAACAGAACCCCGGCGCCCCGGAGGGCGCCAAGGAACAGGAGAGCGGGAGCGGGGCGCCGCCTCCGCCCGCCCGCACCGGGTTCGGGAGGGAGGAGCGCGTCGCCGCCGTCGATGCCAGCCTTGCATGGTACGACTCTCGGCAATGGATATCTCGGCTCTCGCATCGATGAAGAACGTAGCGAAATGCGATACCTGGTGTGAATTGCAGAATCCCGAGAACCATCGAGTCTTTGAACGCAAGTTGCGCCCGAGGCCACCCGGTCGAGGGCACGTCTGCCTGGGCGTCATGCCGAATAGCGACACTCCGCTCCCCCCGGGGCCGCGACGGGCTCCGGGTGGCCGGATGCGGAGACTGGTCCCCCGTGCCCCCCCGGCGCGGCGGGCCGAAGACCGGGCCGCCGGCGTGGCCGGACACGGTGGATGGTGGACGCGCGCCCGCGATCCTGCCGCCGTGCCGCGGACCCGATAGGTGCCCGCTCGCCCCCACCGTGCAACGCCCCTCCCACGGTCGTGCCAGTGATGCCGGATCGCGACCCCAGGTCAGGCGGGGCCACCCGCCGAGCTTAAGCATATCAATAAGCGGAGGAGAAGAAACTTACGAGGATTCCCCTAGTAACGGCGAGCGAACCGGGACCAGCCCACCTTGAGAATCGGGGGGCCGCGCCCCTCGAATTGTAGTCTGGAGAAGCGTCCTCAGCGACGGACCGGGCCCGAGTCCCTTGGAAAGGGGCGCCCGGGAGGGTGAGAGCCCCATCTGGCCCGGACCCTGCCGCACCACGAGGCGCTGTCGACGAGTCGGGTTGTTTGGGAATGCAGCCCCAATCGGGTGGTAAATTTCGTCCAAGGCTAAATACGGGCGAGAGACCGATAGCGAACAAGTACCGCGAGGGAAAGATGAAAAGGACTTTGAAAAGAGAGTCAAAGAGTGCTTGAAATTGCCGGGAGGGAAGCGGATGGGGGCCGGCGATGCGCCCAGGCCGGATGTGGAACGGCGGCGAGCCGGTCCGCCGCTCGGCTCGGGGCGCGGACCGTTACGGGCTGCGCCGGCGGCTGAAGCCCGGGCGGTCGAACCCGCCCGCGGAGACGCCGTTGGCGCGGCCGGGGATCCCTCGGGCGAAAATCGCTGCCTCGCACGTGCGGAACCAAGTTCGGTGTGCGATGGTCCGGTCGACCTCCCGGTCCCGCTCCATCACCTCCGTCCAGATCCCTCAGGCGAAATCGTGGCTGCGCGCGCGCGGAACCAAGGTCGGTGCGCTCTTTGGTCCGGTCGACCTCCCGGTCCCGCTCCATCGGCCCCGTCCGGATCCTTCGGGCAAAAAACGTGGCCGCGCGCGCGCGGAACCAAGGTCGTTGTGCGATGGTCCGGTCGACCTTCCGGTCTCGCTCCATCTCCTACGTCCGGATCCTTCAGGTGAAATCGTGGCTGCGCGCACGCGGAACCAAGGTCGGTGTGCGATGGTCCGGTCGACTTCCCGGTCCCGCTCCATCGTCGCCATCCAGATCCCTCGAGCGAAAAACACGGCCTCGCGCGCGCGGAACCAAGGTCGGTGTGCTCTTTGGTCCGGTCGACCTCCCGGTCCCGCTCCATCACCTCCGTCCGGATCCTTCGGGCGAAATCGCGGCCGCGCGCACGCGGAACCAAGGTCGGTGTGCGATGGTCCGGTCGACCTCCCGGTCCCGCTCCATCGTCGTCGTCCGGATCCCTCGGGCGAAATCGCGGCCGCGCG
>CM038044.1:63381536-63395182 GCA_021397845.1 Areca catechu | reverse complement strand
GCGAACGCAAGGGAGGACCAAGACTCGCGACAAATGTCGTTGGACCCGAGCAAGGATGCCCAAGCACGAGAGAGCACCCAGCGCACCCCGGACGCGAGTCCAGGAGGTCCAGTGGTGCGGGCACCAGACTCAGAAGAAGACTTCAGAGCTCCATTTGGATCTCTGATTGACATTGCCCGAGAAATTAGGGTTTGTAATAAAGGTTGACCTGGTCAACCAGTTTATTTATTTTATTATTTCTTGAGTCACCATTTAAATTTTGTTGAGTCATGTTGACTCAGTGCAAGTCCCAATGTGGTTTCAATTTGGTCCAAAATGGTGCCACATTAGTCTTCCAATCAAATCAAGGTTCAAGCAAGTGGAGGCCACACTCCAAGCCACACGCCCAGCCACACTCCGAGCACACGCCAGAGTCCAGGAGGCGCCACAGAGGCATCCCAGTGTCATGGTCCCCACATCCAAAGAAGAAAAAATCAAATGGAGGCTACTTTAAAGGAGGCGCCATACCTGCCTATTTACCTAAGCAAAGAAGGAAGAAGACTTCTCTTGGAGAAGAAATCAAAGAAGGACATCCAACCTACTCCTAATTGAAGTTCAAATCAAAATCAAAGAGCTTAACTTGGAGTGGAAGAAAAGAAGAAATACCATAAGAAGAAGAGGACTCCAATCCAATTCCAACTCCAAAGGAGGCACCAAAAAATTCAAAAAAAATTCCTTTATGGCCGTCCCAATTTTTTTAACTCTTGGTCGGCCAAGAGAGAAGATTTTCTACCTAATCTAGTGGTTGGAGGAGTTTAGTCCCACATGAGAATTTGTACAAGCTTGGAGAAAATTTTAGGTCTATATAATAGACCTCTCTTTGTAACTTTAAAAAAATCAATGAAGAAAATTATTTTTTGCTATTCTTGTGTTGAGTGACCTAGGTTTCTCTTCTTCCGCACTATTCTAAGTGTTGAGCTCCGTGAGGGGGTAATCCGGGTTCCATTGGAGCCTTGAGGAGGTGAGAGATCTCCATCTTTATCCAAAACCCTAGGTTAGCCACTTGAAATTCCAAAACCCTAGCCGCCCTTCATTATTTTCAATCCATCAAACCCTAGCTCCATCCATCTCCCATGGCCTCTCTCTCTCTACAAGTCCAGGCCGTCCACCTTCATCCAGATCCAGTCCGGCTACTTCAGATCCAGAGCAAGTTCCAAGGAAAATCACATCAACATCCAGGAGAATCCAGTTTTCAGCAATTTCAATCTAGGAGAATCAGTTTTCAGCAATTCAATCTTCAAGTTCATCACCTGGTAAATCGTTCCCTTGACTCTCTGATTCATCAATGTTTTCTCTCTTCCAGATCTGAGTTCAGGAGAAGCCAACCCGCAAAGGACCAGTATTGGAGGATCCATTACGAAGATATCTGAATCCGAGGATCCAACAATCTGCTCGGGAGAGTTCTTCCACCAAAATCTGTGAAGATCATTGTCTGGTTAGATAAACCATCTCTTCTCTTTATTTCTGTTCTATTAAAGTTCGGGCGAAACCCTAGGTCTGGGAGTTTCTCAACCCCAGCGATCCGTTGCTTCTGAACTACTCTGATAATTTAGTTTCCTTAAAATTGTGCTTTCAATTATCATATTAGTATCTTCAATGTTAGGTTAACTTTTCTTTGATTTGAAGCCAACTTCTACAAACATATAAAAACAACAAAAAAAAAAAAGTTAATCTTAATTTACTTCCGCATCGCATCCCTTATTTGTTCTGCATCATTTGGTATCAGAGCCCAGTCTAGGGTTTCTGATTTGCTTGCTTGCTTTGATTGTTCTCTTTTTATTTTGTCTGCTCGAAGTAGACTCCCCAGGATGTCCGGTCCTAGGAACTAAGCGAGGTGCAAGCCTCCTCCTCCCATTCCATGGGGTGTTCCTAGGGCGTGTAGGGGATCCATTGGGTTATAACTTCGTAGCAGGGATTATAAACGGGGAAGACAATCTAGTTGCAGCCCATAATTGCCCTGTTTTCTGAATTATTTCTCATTGCATAAAACTCCTAATTGCATGATTTTTGCTTCATTGAAACCAGTATAATTGAACCTATTTTCCATAATTTTTCTGTGATTTATTGGTTTCGGTAAAAAATTCTGAGCATTAAAATACAGCAACTCTGTTTTTTGTGTTCTGCAATTCAATTCTTTTTGGAGTGATCATCTCATAATTTACTTAAGGGCAATTGAGCATCTAAGATAAGGGGAGGAGTTGATTACCTCTCCTTATCCCAAAACCACCATCCAATCATTCGAACCTAGACCTAATTTAAAATCAGTTAGACCTAATTTGCCCTAGTGGCTAGGGACACCAATTGGTCGGGTCTAGGCTAGTGTTGAGTCAGTTTGCCGAGTTATTCTGTGTGTGCTTAGCACTCAGTGTCTAGAACGGTGGTTCAGGGATCCATTCCCGAAGGGCTTGTGTGCTGGTCCGCCTACCTGGCCAATCATTGATTGGTGTCTAGGATTGGCAATCAGGGACCTAACACTCCCCTTACACCTGCCTGGCTGAGTCCTGAGTTACTACAGGCTAGCTTGCCACTCTGATTGGGCATCTAGTTTGGACTCTAGGTCTAATGATCCAGTAGTCGATTTAGTCTAGTCTCATTTGTGTGCTTGCTTGAATCATCATGTCTACCAGAAACGGAGTGCATATCAACCTGGTCAAACCCAACCTGATTAGAGGCCATGATCAGAACTCTTACTGAAAGTATGGCTAAAATGAATTAGGATATGACAAACACTGTGGCCCAGTTTAGCGCACAAATTCATGAGGATCTTACCCAACTTAGGGACCGAGTCCAAGTACTTGAAGAACCTAGACATCGGAATTGGACTCCTGACCCCGATTTTAATGTGCCTCAACCTCACCCACATCAGGAGCCTAGAAGGCCTTTATATAGAGATCTGAACCTAATCATAGGAGGCCTAACCCAGAGCCTGAAGATAGAGATGATAGGTTCATCAGGAACATCAAATTAGATGCACCCACTTTTGATGGTAGTCTGAACCCTAAGGTGTATTCTGATTGGGAGGGTGAGATGGACCAATACTTTGAGTGGTATGCTATGTCTGAGGAGAGGAAATACAAGTTTGCCAAGATGAAATTAGTGCGTCAAGCTAGGTTATACTGGGGGAACATTGAGCTAACCACTAGGAGATGAAATGTTGAGCCCATAACCACTTGGCAGGGTATGAAAGAAAAACTGAGAGATAAATACCTACCCATTTCATACCAGCAAAACCTGTTAGACCAATGACAAAACCTGAAACAAGGAAACCGATCTGTCTCAGACTACATAACTACTTTTGATGAATACCTAATGAGATGTGATGTGAGTGAAGCCCACGAAGTCACTTTGTCTAGATTTAGGGCTGGACTGAGGGAAGATATCAAGAGAGAACTATTTCTGAGAGAGGTTACTGATCTAGACCAAGCCTACCAGATTGCACTGAACACTGAGAAATTTCAGAGAGGACCTATACCTTCTAGGGTTAGTGCCCCAATCCCAAGGAATGGACCTAGCCAAGTTATCCTAGTAAACCTTTTCAGGGTACTTCTACCCCTAGGCCCATGGACAAAGGTAAGGCACCTGACACCCAGAGAAACCAGTTCAAATATCACCTATTTTAAGTGTCAGAAACCAGGTCACATTTCCAGTCAGTGTACTGCCATAGCCTGTTTCAAGTGTCATAAGGTAGGTCATGTTGCTAGCCAGTGCCCACAGAGATCCCTTTACATAGAAGAGGGAGAGAATGATAATTCCGAGCCCAGTGAGGAATTTGAAGAAGAAGTTTATGAGGCCGGAATGAATTTGGTTGAGGAGTATGAAGGAGAGGAGGAACCCAATGAATCTGACCAATTAGGAGTTGTAAGATGCATCCTATCCCAGAATCTAGTTCAAGAGGATTGGCGTAGGACTAACATCCTACAGACTTTTCTTAAATTAGGGGATAAGGTATGTAAGATCATCATAGATAGTGGGAGCTGTGTAAATGCCATCTCTACTAGCACTGTCAAGATGTTAGGCTTAATCCCAGTTCCCCATCCCAACCCTATAAGGTTTCTTGGGTAGATTCTACCTCCATACCCATCCAGTCTAGATGTCAAGTCCAAATCCAAATGCAATCTTATCACGAAAAGATTTGGTGCGATGTCTTACCATGGGGGTGAGCAGTATAATTCTCGGAAGACCTTGGTTGTATGATCATGATGCCACCCTTTAGGAAAATCCAATACCTGTGTCTTTAGTTTCAATGGGAAGAAGATTACGATCCATTCCGTTCCCCTAAGGACAAGGTAACTAAAGGAGCCGGTAAGGTTAAGGAGATGAAAACTGGAGTGAACCTAATCAGTGCTAAGTATCTAGAACAAGAAATTCATAGTGGTTCACCCATCTGGATGTTGACTGCTAAGGAACTTAGAACTTCGGAACCTCAGAGCCTCCTCAAGAAGTTAAACCTGTGTTAAAAGAATTGAGGATGTCTTTCCCGAGGATTTGCCAGACCACCTTCCACCTCTTAGGGATATCCAGCATGCCATAGATCTAATCCCAGGAGCGACTTTGCCCAACTTGCCCCATTACAGGATGAATCCATCTGAGCATGAAGAACTGCAAAAGCAGGTTGGAGAATTATTGAGGAAGGGGTTCATTAGAGAAAGTCTTAGCCCTTGTGCAGTCCCAGCCTTACTGACCCCAAAGAAAGATGGCACGTGGAGGATGTGTGTTGACAGTCGTGCCATCAATAAAATTACAATCAAATATAGGTTCCCCATCCCTAGACTAGATGACATGCTTGATATGATGGCTGGTGCAATGGTTTTTTCTAAGATTGATCTCAAAAGCGGCTATCATCAGGTTAGGATTAGACCCGGGGATGAATGGAAAACTGCTTTCAAAACTAAGGATGGTCTTTATGAATGGGTTGTTATGCCTTTTGGGTTGTCCAATGCCCCTAGTACCTTCATGAGAATTATGACCCAGGTACTTAGAGCTTTCATAGGAAAATTTGTGGTGGTCTATTTTGATGACATCCTGATCTATAGTAAGACCCCAGCAGATCACCTAGGCCACCTTAGAGCAGTCTGCCAAGTTTTGAGGAATGAGAGACTCTACGATAATCTTAAGAAGTGTGAATTCATGACTAGTAGAGTTATCTTTCTTGGTTTTGTAGTAACCCCTGACGGCGTGGCGGCCGATCCTGAGAAAATTAGGTCCATAGTAGACTGGCCAGAGCCAACCAATGTGCATGAAGTTAGAAGTTTCCACGGCTTGGCTACCTTCTATAGGCGATTCATCAAGGGGTTTAGTACTTTAGCTGCTCCTATCACTGATTGTATTAGGAAGGGAGAATTTCATTGGACTAAGTCAGCCCATAAAGCCTTCCTAGATCTTAAGGATAAAATGACCCAGGCACCCATTCTGAGATTACCCGATTTTTCTAAAGTATTTGAGGTTGCCTGTGATGCTTCAGGTGTAGGAATAGGTGGAGTCCTAAGCCAAGAAAATCATCCCATAGCATTCTTTAGTGAAAAACTAAATGATGCTAAGCTTAGGTATTCTACCTATGATAAGGAATTTTATGCGGTGGTGCAAGCTTTGCATTACTGGAGACATTATTTGCTACCGCAGGAATTTGTACTATTTTCGGACCATGAGGCTCTTAGATTTCTGAACTCCCAAAAGAAGCTTAACCCTAGGCATGCTAAGTGGGTAGAATATATCCAGTCCTATACTTTTGTCCTGAAACATAAGGCTGGAGTTGAGAATAAGGTAGCTGATGCCCTTAGTCGCCGATCTCTGTTATTAACTTCTGTTAGAACTGAGGTCATAGGGTTTGAGCAAATCAAAGAGGAATATGAGTCTTGTCCGGATTTCACAACTGTGTATCAGGATCTAGTTCAAGGACCATCTAGTAATCACCAGGATTATACCCTTGTAGATGGTTTTTTGTTCTTCAAAAATAGGCTTTGCATCCCTAGAACTTCTCTTAGGGAATTTTTGATTTGGGAAATCCATGCTGGAGGTTTAGCCGGCCATTTGGAAAAGACAAGACCATTCTAGCTATTGAAGACCACTTTTTCTGGCCTAGCTTGAAAAGGGATGTAGCTAATATTGTAGCTAGATGTCGAACCTGCGCTGTTGCCAAACAGCGAAAACAAAACACTGGCCTTATACCCCACTCCTGTCCTAGATCGTCCTTGGCAAGATGTGAGTATGGATTTTGTGTTAGGTTTACCTAAGACCCAGAGGAGACATGATTCTATCTGTGTCGTAGTCGACCGATTCTCTAAAATGGCCCACTTCTTGCCTTGTTCCCAAACCTTTGATGCGTCTAAGGTAGCCACACTTTTCTTCAATGAGATAGTTAGACTCCATGGCCTACCTAAGACAATCGTTTCAGATAGGGATGTCCGGTTCACCAGTTACTTTGGAAGACCCTTGGCATAAGTTAGGGACAAAACTTAAGTTTTCAACTGCATATCATCCCCAAACTGATGGCCAAACTGAAGTAGTGAACCATAGCCTAGGAAATCTGCTGAGATGTCTTGTTGGTGAAAACACCAGAAATTGGGATTTATACCTACCAAGGGCAGAATTTGCGTACAATGACTCGGTCAATAGGTCTACGGGTAAGAGTCCATTTGAAATTGTACATGGGTACAAACCTCACACACCTCTTGACCTAGTCCCTTTACCTGTCCACATTCGAGTCTCCGAATCTGCTGAGAATTTGCACAGCATGTAAAAGACTTGCATAAAGAAATTCATGCCAAAATAAATTTAAGTAATGAAACTTATAAGAAGTTGGCTGATACTCAAAGGCGAGTCAAATCTTTTATTGAGGGAGACTATGTGATGATTAGGTTAAGGCCTGAACGGTTTCCTCCTGGAACCGTTAGAAAGTTACATGCTAGGGGAGCTGGACCATTTAGAGTGGTAAAGAGAGTAGGATCCAATGCCTATGTGCTCGAGTTGCCTCCAGAACTAGGCATTAGCTCTACTTTCAACATTACAGACTTAGTAGAGTACAGGGAGCTGCTGTGATTCCTAGTGAGCCTTTTGAGCCTAACCCTATCATTGAGAGTGATCCCGACCCTGTGTGTCCACCAACAAACTGGCCTGTGAGGAAAGAGCAGATTGAAAAGATCTTGGATGATCAGGTTATCTCTACTCGTAATCGAGGATACCAAAGGTACCTGGTCCGCTGGCAAGGAAGGCCAGATTCTGATGACTCTTGGTTCTCCCGAGAAGAATTACAAGAATTGGACCCAGACCTCTTGGAGAGATACCAGAGCCAACTTGAGCCTTACTCGACAGGGTCGAGTTCCTCCCACCCTGGGAGAATTGGTGCGGGCACCAGACTCAGAAGAAGACTTCAGAGCTCCATTGGATCTCTGATTGACATGCCCGAGAAATTAGGGTTTGTAATAAAGGTTGACCTGGTCAACCAGTTTATTTATTTTATTTATTTTGAGTCACCATTTAAATTTTGTTGAGTCATGTTGACTCAGTGCAAGTCCCAATGTGGTTTCAATTTGGTCCAAAATGGTGCCACATTTGTCTTCCAATCAAATCAAGGTTCAAGCAAGTGGAGGCCACACTCCAAGCCACATGCCCAGCCACACCTGAGCACACGCTAGAGTCCAGGAGGCGCCACAGAGGCATCCCAGTGTCATGGTCCCCACATCCAAAGAAGAAAAAATCAAATTGGAGGCTACTTTAAAGGAGGCGCCCATACCTGCCTATTTTACCTAAGCAAAGAAGGAAGAAGACTTCTCTTAGAGAAGAAATCAAAGAAGGACATCCAACCTACTCCTAATTGAAGTTCAAATCAAAATCAAAGAGCTTAACTTGGAGTGGAAGAAAAGAAAAAATACCATAAGAAGAAGAGGACTCCAAATCAAATCCAACTCCAAAGGAGGCACCAAAAAAATTCAAAAAAAATTCCTTTATGGCCGTCCCAATTTTTTTTGAACTCTTGGTCGGCCAAGAGAGAAGATATTCTACCTAATCTAGTGGTTGGAGGAGTTTAGTCCCACATGAGAATTTGTACAAGCTTGGAGAAAATTTTAGGTCTATATAATAGACCTCTCTTTGTACTTTAAAAAAATCAATGAAGAAAATTATTTTTTTGCTATTCTCTTGTGTTGAGTGACCTAGGTTTCTCTTCTTCCGCACTATTCTAAGTGTTGAGCTCCGTGAGGGGGTAATCCGGGTTCCATTGGAGCCTTGAGGAGGTGAGAGATCTCCATCTTTATCCAAAACCCTAGGTTAGCCACTTGAAATTCCAAAACCCTAGCCGCCCTTCATTATTTTCAATCCATCAAAACCCTAGCTCCATCCATCTCCCACGGCCTCTCTCTCTCTACAAGTCCAGGCCGTCCACCTTCATCCAGATCCAGTCCGGCTACTTCAGATCCAGAGCAAGTTCCAAGGAAAATCACATCAACATCCAGGAGAATTCAGTTTTCAGCAATTTCAATCTTCAAGTTCATCAACCTGGTAAATCTTTCCTTGACTCTCTGATTCCATCAATTGTTTTCTTCTCTTCCAGATCTTGAGTTCAGGAGAAGCCAACCCGCCAAAGGACCAGTATTGGAGGATCCATTACGAAGATATCTGAATCCGAGGATCCAACAATCTGCTCGGGAGAGTTCTTCCACCAAAATCTGTGAAGATCATTGTCTGGTTAGATAAACCATCTCTTCTCTTTATTTCTGTTCTATTAAAAGTTCGGAGCGAAACCCTAGGTCTGGGAGTTTCTCAACCCCAGCGATCCGTTGCTTCTGAACTACTCTGATAATTTAGTTTCCTTAAAATTGTGCTTTCAATTATCATATCAGTATCTTTTAATGTTAGGTTAACTTTTCTTTGATTTGAAGCCAACTTCTACAAACATATAAAAACAAAAAAAAAAAATTAGTTAATCTTAATTACTTCCGCATCGCATCACTTTATTTGTTCTGCATCATCCAAGATGCGCACACCATGCGCGGGGCAAAAGGGCGGCCAGGACTCGGAACCACACAGCACAGGACGTGAGTCCCGGAGGGCACGACACGGGCGCGATCACAGAGCAGCCAGGACGCGAGTCCATGGAGGCCTGGCGCGCGCGCCGCGAGCAGAAAATCCAAAACAGATAACCGGGAGAGTACCAAGGGTCGCGAGCAACGTTGCAGAAGCGGGGGAGGGCCTGGATGCGCGCCTGGACGCGCGCGGACGCGCATCCGGGGTGGCCAAGACCCGCGCCCCGCCCGCAAGGGGGCTTGCCAACCTACTACCGCGCGGGGCATCCGGCCAAGGTCACCACAGGGGTTCCTGGGTCGCGAGCAGCATTGCAAATTCGGGGGCATGCCCCGCGTCTTGCGCGCCCCGCGTGACCCGCGCCCGCGCTGCCAGGACCGCGCCCGTGCGCACGCCCGTTGCCCCGCACCCGGCGCTGCCAGGACCCGCGCCCGCCCGCGCCCGTGCGCGCGCCCGGTGCCCCGCGCCCGCCGCTGCCAGGACCCGCGCCCGCCCGCGCCCGTGCGCGCGCCGGTGCCCCGCACCCTGCGCGGCCAGGACCCGCGCCCGTGCGCGCGCCCGGTGCCCCGCGCTGCCAGGACCCGCGCCCGCCCATGCGCGCGCCCGGTGGCCCGTTCCCGGCGCTGCCAGGACGCGCGCCAGTGCGCGCGCCCGGTGCCCTGCGCCCGTCGCTGCCAGGACCCGCATCCGCGCGCGCCCGGTGCCCCGCGCCCGCCCGCACCCGGGCGCGCGCCCGGTGCCCGCGCCCGTCGCTGCCAGAACCCACGTCCGTGCGCACGCCCGGTGCCCCGCGCCCGTCGCTGCCAGGACCGGCGTCCGTGCGCGCGCCCGGTGCCCCGCGCCCGGCGCTGCCAGGACCCGTGCCCGCACGCGCCCATGCGTGCGCCCGGTGCCCCGCGCCCGGCGCTGCCAGGACCGCGCACTCCGTGCCGTGCGCGCGCCCGGGTACTCGAGCCCGGTGCTGCCAGGACCCGCGCACGTGCGCGCGCCCTGGGACTCGAGCCCGGCGGTGCCAGGACCGCGCATGCCCGCGCCCTTGCGCGCGCCCGTGGACTCGAGCCGGCGGTGCGGGACCTGCACACGCCCGTGCCATGACCAGGGCGCGCGTGCTGGGTTAGCCGTGCACTCCCGTACCATGACCCGCGCACGCTCGTGCCATGACACGTGCGTGCACGCGCCCGGTGACCCGTGCACTCCTGTGCCATGACTCGGGCGCGCGTGCGCCCGGTGACCCGCGCACGCCCGTGCAATGACCGTGCACGCACGCGCGCTGCCCTTGCGCCGGCAGCGCCGTGACCCGCGCACGCCCGCGCTCTTGCACACGCCGGGGCCTTGCGCCCGCCGGTGCAATGACCGTGCACGCCCGCGCCGGCCCCTTGCGCCCGGCGGTGCCACGACCCGCGCACGCCCGGGGCCTTGCGCCCGCGGTGCCATGACCCGCGCACGCCCGCTCCCTTGCGCGCGGCGTGGCCTTGTGCCCGGCGGTGCCGCGACCCGTGCACGCCCGCGCCCGGTGCCCGCGCCCGGCGGTGCCGTGACCCGCTCACGCCCGTGCCAAGACCCGCGCGCCCGCCGGTTCTATGCACCGGCCCGTGCCATGACAGCGCGCGTCGTGCCAGGACCGGCACGCGCCGTGCCCTCGTGCGAGCTCGGTGCCTCGCACACCGCCCGTGCCGTGACCGGAGCACGCCCTTGGCAAGACCCACGCGTGCCATGGCCCGCGCCCGGCTCCTCGCGCCCGGCAGCGCCGTGACCCGTGCAAGCCCGTGCCACGACCCGCGCGCGCGCGGTTGACACGCTCCAGGCGGCCCCGTGACCCGCGCGCGCCCGTGCCATGACCGAGCGTACGCCCGGCGGCGCCGTGACCCGCGCGCGCGCCCGGTGACCCGCACACTCCCGTGCCGTGACCCGCGCCCGGAAGCGCCGTGACACGCGCACGCCAGTGCCGTGGCCCGCGCGCGCGTCGGTGACCGTGCAAGCCCGCACCGCGACCCGCGCGCGCGCCGGGCATCCCGCGCCCGGCTGCTACGTGACCCGTGCATGCCCGTGCTGTGGCCCGCACACGCTAGTGCTGTGACCCGCGCATGTTGCCTTGCGCCCGACGGTGCCGTGACCGTGCACGCCCGCGCCGGTGCACCGCGCCCGTCGCTGCCAGTACCCGCGTCCGCGCCCACCCGGTGCCCCGCGCCCGGCGCTGCCAGGACGCGCGCCGCCCGCTCCCGTGCGCGCGCCACGCCGTCCCGTGCGCGCGCCCGCCGCTCCCGTGCGCGCGCCGGTGCCCCGCACCCATCGCTGCCAGTACCCGCGTCCGTGCGCGCGCCCGGTGCCCCGCGCCCGCACGCGCCCGTGCGCGCGCCCGGTGCCCCGCGCCGGCGCTGCCAGGACCCGCGCACGCCCGCGCCGTGCGCGCGCCTGGGGACTCGAGCCCGGTGCTGCCAGGACCCGCGCACGCCCGCGCCCGTGGCGCGCGACCTGGGACTCGAGCCGGCGGTGCCAGGACCCGCGCATGCCCGCACCCTTACGCGCGCCGTGGACTCGAGCCCGGCGGTGCCGGGACCCGCGCAGGCCCGTGCCATGACCCGGGCGCGCGCGCTGGGTTACCCGTGCACTCCTGTACCATGACACGCGCACGCCCGTGCCATGACATGTGCGCGCGCGCGCTCGGTGACCCGTGCACTCCCGTGCCAGACCCGGGCGCGCGCGCGCCCGGTGACCCGCGCACGCCGTGCCATGACCTGTGCACGCCCGCGCGCTGCCCCTTGCGCCCGGCAGCGCCGTGACCCGCGCACGCCCGTGCTCTTGCACACGCCCGGGGCCTTGCGCCCACCGGTGCCATGACCCGTGCATGCCCGCGCCCGGCCCCTTGCGCCGGCGGTGCCACGACCGCGCACGCCGGGGCCTTGCGCCCGTCGGTGCCATGACCCGCGCACGCCCGCTCCCTTGCGCGCGGCCGTGGCCTTGCGCCCGGCGGTGCCGCGACCCGTGCACGCCCGCGCCCGGTGCCCGCGCCCGGCAGTGCCGTGACCCGCTCACAACGTGCCAAGACCCGCGCGCACTCCCGGTGCTATGCACCGGCCCGTGCCATGACCAGCGCGCGCCGTGCCAGGACCGGCACGCGCCGTGCCCTCGTGCGAGCTCGGTGCCTCGCACTCGCCGTGCCGTGACCGGCGCACGCCCTTGGCATGACCCGCGCGTGCCTTGCGCCGCCCGTGCCATGGCCCGCGCCCGGCTCCTCGCGCTCGGCAGCGCCGTGACCCGTGCAAGCCCGTGCCACGACCGCGCGCGCGCGCCGGTTGACACGCTCCAGGCGGCCCCGTGACCGCGCGCGGCCCGCCATGACCAGCGCGCGCGCGCCCGGCGGCGCCGTGACCCGCGCACTCCCGTGCCGTGACCCATGCCCGGAAGCGCCGTGACCCGCGCACGCCAGTGCCGTGGCCCGCTGCGCCCGGTGACCGTGCAAGCCCGCGCCGCGACCCGCGCCGCGCGCCGGGCGTCCAGCGCCCGGCTGCTCCGTGACCCACGCACGCCCGTGCTGTGGCCCGCGCACGCCAGTGCGTGACCCGCGCACGTTGCCTTGCGCCCGACGGGCCATGACCCACGCACGCCCGCACCGTGGCACGCGCCCGTTGACTTGCACACGAGAACTCCGTGACCCGCGCCGCCCGTGCCGTGACCCTTGCCTGCGCGCGCCCGGTGACCCGCACACGCCCGTGCCATGACCCCGCGCATGCCCGAGCCCGCAATGCTCTTGTGCGCGCCCGGCGGTGGCATGACCCGTGCGCGCCCGCGTGCACGCGCTCCCGTTGCCCTGCGCATGGCAGCGCCGTGACCCGCGCACCGTGCCATGACCCGCGCGCGCTCGAGCCCGCCGTGCCCTTGTGCGTGCTCGGTGCCTCGCGCCCGGCGGTTCCATGACCCACGCGCGCGCCCGTCGCCCTGCGCATGGTAGCGCCGTGACCGCGCGCTTCCGTGCCATGGCCCGCGCGCGAGCGCCCGGTGACCGCGCGCTTCCATGCCATTGCCGCGCGCGGAGCGCCCGGTGACCCGCGCGTGCCGTGCCACGACGCGCGCGCGCTAGTGCCACGACCCGCGCGCGCCCGAGCCTGCCGTGCCCTTGTGCGCGTCCGGGGCCTCGCGCCCGGCGGGACATGGCCCGCGCGCGCCCGGTGACTTGCGCCAGGCTGTGCCATGGCCGGGCACGCCCCTGCGGCGACCCGCGCATGCTCGATGACCTGCACCGGCGGTGCCGCGACCCGCGCACCGCGTGCATCCCGTGGGCCTGCCATCCACGCTCCCCCCGGGCGTGCCCCGCATCCGGCCGTGCGATGCCGGGGCCGCCATGGGATTCGGGTCTCCGTCGCCATGGCACGGTCGCGGTAGCGTGGGCGCTCACCGGGCCCTCGCGGAGCGTCCGGAGTCGCGCCCGCGCTCTCGGGACCCGTGTCTCGACGCGCACGGCACGGGCACCCACCCGGAGCATCTTGGTTTCATCCAATGCGGCGAACCCGACGCTCTGGGAGGGGCATCCGACCAAAGGCGGGGAGTGGCCGGGGGAGAGTGCGCCGTCTCCGGTCCCGGCGGGCTGGGCACCT
>CM038044.1:63349036-63374036 GCA_021397845.1 Areca catechu | reverse complement strand
GGATGAAGGCTTCTTCTTCTTGAGGGAATCGACTCCTTTCTGATTCCTAGGGTTGGAGAACCGGCTCCTTGCTTGATCACTTGATTCTTGGCTTGATTTCTTCTTGAACTTTGATGCGAACTTGATCTTCTTTGAGAGATGCAATGGAAAGAAAGTGTTTGAAGTGGAGAAAAGAGGAGGAAGAGGAAGAGAGAAACAAGGTCACATAGACCTAAAAGAAACCTAGGCACAAAGCCAAAGAGGGGCACATAGCCAAGACCTTCACATAGAAGAAAGAGCTTTTTTTTTCATTCATTTATCAATCTCCCACATTTCTCATGCCCAAGGCTTTTTAAAGACTTACATTTGAATTCAAACTAACCTAATTTGGTGGAGGATATCATGGGGAAGTTACATGGAATAAGGAGAGAATTGTGGGAATAGGTTTGATATGATTTGGAGGAGTGGTCCCCCCTCACTTTGGCCGACCACCCTTGCTTTGGAGAGCTTTGGTCGGCCAAGCATGAATTTAAATTCAAATGACATGCTAAGGCTTGACTTGGTTGACCATCTTCAAAAACTTGGACTTGGTGATTTGACCTCCTTCTTGATTTTGACAATTTGACCATCTCCATGACTTTGGACTTTGACTAATTGACTTTCTTCAAGAATTGGCTCCTTGGGACTTGATTAAGAGTCAGCTCCTTTAGTGGTGAGGTGTCTGATGAGGTGGCAAGAGTCGGCTCCAAGGTGGTGGTGATGTGCCTTCAAGAGTCGGCTCTAGGGTGGTGATGTGTCTTCAAGTGTGGGCTCCATTGGTGGTGAAGTGATGAAGTGGTACTTTGAAGCCCGAGTTGCTTCTTGATAAGTCTTCAAAAGTGAGTTGACTGGATTGACTGACCCAACAGCGGACTAACCTGTCCTTGATTACATTTATTTTGAAATAAAATATTGACATGATTTGTTACTCCAACCATAAGGACTTTTGGATGGGTTGAAGTCTTTTTGTTAACCTGGTGCCCACACCAATTCTCCCAGGGTGGGAGGAACTCGACCCTGTCGAGTGATATGTTTCTATTATATCCGGGTCGATTTGTTGCAGGTCCTCTCGGGTGATCCAGGAGTCTTCAGATTCAGGACGTCCTTGCCATCGAATCAGATAGCGTTGGTAGCCCTTATTTCTAGTGGTGATAATCTGGTCATCCAAGATTCTTTCAACACTCTCTCTTTGCTCAGGAATATTTGGTGGTGGACACTCATTTGGGACATCACTCTCAAAGGATACACTAGGACCAAAAAGCTCATCAGGTATTGGTACAGGTTCCTTGTATTCTTTGAGGTCAGAAATATTAAAAGTAGAACTAATGCCATAACTAGATGGTAAATCTACTACATAAGCATTAGATCCAATTCTCTTTATTATTCTGAAGGGTCCGGCTCCCCGGGCATGGAGTTTCTTCATTGTTCCGGGTGGAAACCTCTCTGGTTTGAGTTTAATCATTACTAAATCCCCTTCATTAAATTCTTTAAGCCGTTTATGTAGATCAGCCGTATGCTTATAAAATTCATTGCTTGTTTGAATCTTTTGGCTAATCTCCTTATACAAGTCCTTAAGATGCTGTGCATATGATTCGGCGGATTCCGACACCCGTGCATGTGCTGGTAATGGGACTAGATCTAAAGGTCTCTTAGGTTTATATCCATGGACCACTTCAAATGGACTCTTCCCAATAGATCTATTGACTGAGCTATTATAAGCAAACTCAGCACGAGGAAGTAAAAGATCCCAGTTCCCTAAGTTTTCTCCAACTAAACACCTCAATAGATTACCTAAGCTTCGGTTTACAACCTCGGTTTGGCCATCAGTTTGAGGGTGATAGGCTGTAGAGAATTTCAGTTTGGTACCTAACATGTGCCAGAGGGTTTTCCAGAAGTAACTGGTGAACTTGACATCTCTATCTGACACAATGGTTCTAGGTAAACCATGAAGCTTAACGATATGATCCAAGAAAAGTTTGGCCACTTTTGACGCATCTAAAGTCTGAGAACACGGAATAAAGTGCGCCATCTTAGAAAATCGATCGACAACCACAAAGATAGAATCATGTTTCTTGGGAGTTCTAGGGAGACCTGTCACGAAATCCATACTAATGTCTTGCCACGGACCTTCAGGGACAGGTAAAGGTGTGTACAAACCAGTGTTTTGTTTTTGGTGCTTTGCTACCGCACAGGTTCGACACTGGGCTACTATCTGGGCAACATTCTTCTTAAGACTAGGCCAGAAAAATTGATCCTCCATAGCCAAGATGGTTTTGTTTCTACCAAAATGTCCAGCTAATCCTCCAGCATGGGCTTCCCAGATCAGAAATTCCCTAACAGAAGTTTTGGGAATGCACAGCCTATTTTCCTTGAAAAGGTATCCATCTAATAGAATGTAATCGCTATGTTCACTAGACGGACCTTGTTGGAGGGAGTGATAGATATGACCAAAGTCAGGGCATGTAGAATACTCACTCTTCAACCTATCAAATCCTACTATCTCAGTCCTCACAGTATTCATCAACATAGATCGACGGCTTAATGCATCAGCAACTCGATTCTCAGTACCGGCACGATGTTTCAGAACGAACGTGTACCCTTGTATGAACTCTACCCATTTCCCGTGCCTAGGGTTCAACTTCTTCTGAGAACTAAGGAACCTAAGAGCTTCATGATCAGAAAATAAAACAAATTCCTGCGGTAAAAGGTAGTGACGCCAATAGCGTAAAGCTTGTACTACCGCATATAGCTCCTTATCATAGGTTGAATACCTTAGTCTCGCATCATTCAACTTCTCACTAAAGAATGCTACTGGGTGATTCTCTTGACTTAAAACTCCTCCAATTCCAACCCCAGAAGCATCACAAGCGACCTCAAATAATTTGGAAAAATCCGGAAGCCTTAAAACAGGTGCTTGTGTCATTATCTCTTTAATCATTAGGAAAGCTTTATCAGCCGCTCTAGTCCATTCAAAATTTCCTTTCCTAATGCAATCAGTGATGGGTGCCACTATCGTACTGAATCCCCTAATAAACCTCCTATAGAAAGTGGTTAGACCATGGAAACTACGTACTTCATGGATGTTCTTGGGTACAGGCCATTCTACTATGGATTTGACTTTCTCTGGGTCAGCTGACACTCCTTCAGAAGTAACTACAAATCCTAGAAAGATGACTCTATGTGTGAGGAAGTCACACTTTTTGATATTGGCATAGAGGCTATCTTTTCTAAGAACTTGACAAACTTGGCTCAGGTGATCTAAGTGGTCTGCCTTGGTTTGGCTATATATAAGGATATCATCAAAATAGACCACAACAAATTTTCCTATGAAGGCTTTCAACACCTGATTCATGATCCTCATAAATGTGCTGGGTGCGTTGGAAAGACCGAATGGCATGACTAACCACTCATATAATCCATCTTTAGTCTTGAAAGCGGTCTTCCATTCATCCCCAGGTCTAACTCTAACCTGATGATAGCCACTCTTTAAATCAATTTTGGAGAAAATTGTTGCTCCGGCTATCATATCTAACATGTCGTCAAGTCGTGGGATCGGGAACCTATACTTCACCGTAATCTTATTGATGGCTCGGCTATCTACACACATCCGCCAAGTACCATCCTTCTTAGGGGTTAACAATGCGGGGACTGCGCAAGGACTTAGACTTTCCTTAATAAACCCCTTCCTAAGTAATTCCCCAATCTGTTTCTGCATTTCCTGATGTTCAGCTGGGTTCATCCTATAGTGAGGCAAATTAGGTAAAGTTGCCCCGGGGACTAAATCTATGACATGCTGTATGTCCCTTAAAGGTGGAAGGCTATCGGGAAGATCTTCGGGAAATACGTCCTTATACTCTTCTAATAATTGGACCACCTCTGGAGGGTGTTCTATAGGTGTGTGGTCCTTAACCTCTTTTGCTGCTACCACCCAAATAGGTGCTCCCTCTTGGATATCTTGTTCTATTTCTTTTGCACCTATCAGATTTAATCCAGTTTTCTTTTCCTTCAAGCTACTGGTTCCTCTCCTGACATTGTCCTTAGGCTCTTTTGGATGAATGACAATTCTCTTGCCATTAAAATTGAAAGCACAGGAGTTTGACCGACCAAAGATGGTCACATCATGATCAAACAGCCATGGCCTGCCTAAGATGATGCTACTTACTCCCATAGGAAGCACATCACACCAGACCTTATCTTGATAGGATTGAATTTGGATTTGGACTTGGCACCGTAGCTTGATTGGAATAGATGTAGAGTCTATCCAGGATACCTTATATGGATTGGGATGTGGTACAACGGATAACCCTAAACTCTTTGCTGCACTAGTGGAAATGGCGTTGACACAGCTTCCACTATCTATCACAATCTTACAGACCTTTTCCTTAATTTTGACAAATGTTTGTAGGATGTTAGTCCTACGCCAGTCTTCTTGTTCTTTGGTCTGTGTCATGATACACCTAACGACTCCTAGTAAATCTGATGAGTCCAAATTTTCCTCATCTCCCTCATACTCATCAGCTAAGCAATCTTCTGCTTCATACACTTCTTCGTCACCATTCTCTAAATGCTCTAAGCCTTCTTCCTCTACTTCACCAATGTGTAAAGCTCTAGAGGGACACTGACTCATATAATGACCCGGTTGACGGCACTTATAACATACTTGACTTGTCCTACCTTGACTTTCAGGCCCTTTTCCTTTATCTTCTCTAGATGGGGTGGCTGAATTGGGCCTAGGAATTGGATTTGAGCTGGACCTAGGCTTAGCTGTGGGAGTAGGAACCGAACTGGGTCTACTAGCAAGTGGACTGAACCTAGAGGGCTCTGGTTTCCTAAAAGTAGATCTCCTCTGAAATCTCTCATAGTCCATGGCAACCTGATATGCCTGCTCTAAATCATGGACTTCCCTCAAAAATAATTCCCCCTTGATGTCTTCATTCAGCCCTGATCTAAACCTAGACAAAGTGGCTGCCTCCGACTCGACCACGTTGCACCGCATGACAAACTCGTCAAATTTGGTGACATACTCAGAGACGGTTTTGTTTCCTTGTGTTAACCGTTGCCACTGATCTAGTAATCTCTCTTGATAAGACATGGGTAGGTATTTTTCTCTAAGTTTTCTCTTCATATCTCTCCATGTGCTTACCGGTACATCTCCCCTCTGTCTAATCGTGCGCTCTACATTTCCCCAATGTAGTCTAGCCTGTCGAACCAGCCTGATCTTAGCAAATTTGAATCTCCTCTCATCTGACATGTCATACCAATCAAAATACTGGTCCATGTCAGCCTCCCAATCTATATACACCTTAGGATCTAAGCTTCCTTCAAAAGTTGGTGCATCTAGACGGATGTTCCTTAAGGCCCGGTCATCCTGATCGAAATTTTCATGGTGATGCCTTCTTTGATTAAAGTCAGGGGTGTAATCATCAAAATCGTGTTGTGGCCTTCTATGGGTTGGGTCAGGAGTGCGTTCTTGCCGTTGGGCTCTGGGATGGTCTGGAGGTAATCTGGGAGATGGTGGTTCAGTTGGAGTTAACCTAGCTTCCTCTAGGACCCCTATTCTATCCTCGACCCGATCAAGCTTAGCATTCATTGTAGCCATTTGCTCTATCATAGACTTCATGAGACTCTCCATATTAGGGTCCATGGACGAACTTGGTTGATCTTGTGAACGGTGGAATGGTGTTCCTGATCTAGTGGTCATGAAAATGATGCACTCGAACGACTATGGCTCCTAGACCTAGAGCACAAGTTAAGAACCCAATTGAAAGACTAACTAACCAGTAGTAACTTATATCACTTGGCCAGGTAGGTGGAAGGGGAGCTGGTGGTGTGGGCACCAGGTTAACAAAAAGACTTCAACCCATCCAAAAGTCCTTATGGTTGGAGTAACAAATCATGTCAATATTTTATTTCAAAATAAATGTAATCAAGGACAGGTTAGTCCGCTGTTGGGTCAGTCAATCCAGTCAACTCACTTTTGAAGACTTATCAAGAAGCAACTCGGGCTTCAAAGTACCACTTCATCACTTCACCACCAATGGAGCCCACACTTGAAGACACATCACCACCCTAGAGCCGACTCTTGAAGGCACATCACCACCACCTTGGAGCCGACTCTTGCCACCTCATCAGACACCTCACCACTAAAGGAGCTGACTCTTAATCAAGTCCCAAGGAGCCAATTCTTGAAGAAAGTCAATTAGTCAAAGTCCAAAGTCATGGAGATGGTCAAATTGTCAAAATCAAGAAGGAGGTCAAATCACCAAGTCCAAGTTTTTGAAGATGGTCAACCAAGTCAAGCCTTAGCATGTCATTTGAATTTAAATTCATGCTTGGCCGACCAAAGCTCTCCAAAGCAAGGGTGGTCGGCCAAAGTGAGGGGGGACCACTCCTCCAAATCATATCAAACCTATTCCCACAATTCTCTCCTTATTCCATGTAACTTCCCCATGATATCCTCCACCAAATTAGGTTAGTTTGAATTCAAATGTAAGTCTTTAAAAAGCCTTGGGCATGAGAAATGTGGGAGATTGATAAATGAATGAAAAAAAAAAGCTCTTTCTTCTATGTGAAGGTCTTGGCTATGTGCCCCTCTTTGGCTTTGTGCCTAGGTTTCTTTTAGGTCTATGTGACCTTGTTTCTCTCTTCCTCTTCCTCCTCTTTTCTCCACTTCAAACACTTTCTTTCCATTGCATCTCTCAAAGAAGATCAAGTTCGCATCAAAGTTCAAGAAGAAATCAAGCCAAGAATCAAGTGATCAAGCAAGGAGCCGGTTCTCCAACCCTAGGAATCAGAAAGGAGTCGATTCCCTCAAGAAGAAGAAGCCTTCATCCATCCTTCAACCCATCATTCTTCCCTTCTTTAATTTGAGTTCTTTAGCTTGTTTCTAATCCCAGGTTTCTTTGTGACAGGGCCTCCGGAATCCAGACTTTAGAAGAAGGAACTTCTTGCCAGAACCCAGAATGCTGAGTGAGCCACCAAGTGGTGTATTTTGGTCATCCTAGAACTTACCTTGAGAGAAATCCTTTGGATTGATCAAGGTCAGGTAATCCCTAACTTCTTAGGGTTTGGATTATTAAAAAAGTAGGACTAGCTTAATTTAGATGGTTAATTTACTATGGTAGATCATTATTATTCTGTTTAGTCCACTCTAGATTTGCGTTTAATCATATTGAGTTGTGTTCATTAAATTCCTAGTCATTATAGTTCGATTAGCCATATGCTTAAGAAATTAATTAGATTGATCTTTAACTAATCTCCTTTAGAATATTTAGTCTCATTCCTTCATCTCATAAAGCATTTTTTTTCATTTCTTCTTCTCATCAATTTTTGGTATCAGAGCAGGTTGATTAGGGCATATCTGTGTTTAGGGTTTGCATCGATTTATCTTTGGTGCTATAAGATTATAGCCAACCCTTGCATTGCAAAACCAAGATGAAATCAGGTTGTCCTACTATAAGGTGGATCCTTATAGTGTAAGGTTGTCCTATCTTGGTCATTGCTTTGGACTACATAGAAGAATTCTATGTAAGTCTGATTTTTCCCTGCTTGCTGTAATTAGGTGTAGGCTGACTGTAATCCGCCTGCAGCTCCAAAGGCAAGTAGTGCATTTTTCTTTGACATATTTTTTTTCTTGTTCCATTTTAAGTTGTTTATCACCGTTTAAAATTTCAGCTTCAGAAAAAAATTACAAAAAAAATGAAAATTCCTGCAGTCCGATAGTGTCATTAGGTTTTCTGTTCTGTTCTTGAGCTTTTAGTGCCTTTATTCAGGATCTGCCTAGAACAGTCTAGATTTTATTTTGAAATTCTGCTTCACCTGGTATGACATCTATAAGTTAGGAGTTCTCATTAATTTTTTTCAAATTTTTTTGACGTTTTTTACTGCACCTTCCAACATCACTTTCGAACTGCAACACACCACTCTGCATCAGTAATTTAGTCATGCATTCATTTCATGATTAAGCTATCTAAGGGCATGAAATTAACATAAGGTCAGGAAGTAATTACCTGTCCTTAGCCCAAAAAACCACCTCCCTTCATCATTCGAACCCAATCCTTAATTAAAATCAATTAGACCTAATACCCTAGTGGGTTAGGGACACCAACAGGTCGGGTTCGAATTAGAAATCAAGTTGATTGTATTAGCTAGTTAGTGTGTGCTTATTAACTTGGTGTCTAGGATTGGTGTGTAAGGGCTTGTGGTTTGATCCACCTACCTGGCCAATCTCTGATTGGTGTCTAAGGTTGGTATTCAGGGATCTCCAGCTCCCCTTCCACCTACCTGGCCAAGTGATATAAGTTACTACTGGTTAGTTAGTCTTTCAATTGGGTTCTTAACTTGTGCTCTAGGTCTAGGAGCCATAGTCGTTCGAGTGCATCATTTTCATGACCACTAGATCAGGAACACCATTCCACCGTTCACAAGATCAACCAAGTTCGTCCATGGACCCTAATATGGAGAGTCTCATGAAGTCTATGATAGAGCAAATGGCTACAATGAATGCTAAGCTTGATCGGGTCGAGGATAGAATAGGGGTCCTAGAGGAAGCTAGGTTAACTCCAACTGAACCACCATCTCCCAGATTACCTCCAGACCATCCCAGAGCCCAACGGCAAGAACGCACTCCTGACCCAACCCATAGAAGGCCACAACACGATTTTGATGATCACACCCCTGACTTTAATCAAAGAAGGCATCACCATGAAAATTTCGATCAGGATGACCGGGCCTTAAGGAACATCCGTCTAGATGCACCAACTTTTGAAGGAAGCTTAGATCCTAAGGTGTATATAGATTGGGAGGCTGACATGGACCAGTATTTTGATTGGTATGACATGTCAGATGAGAGGAGATTCAAATTTGCTAAGATCAGGCTGGTTCGACAGGCTAGACTACATTGGGGAAATGTAGAGCGCACGATTAGACAGAGGGGAGATGTACCGGTAAGCACATGGAGAGATATGAAGAGAAAACTTAGAGAAAAATACCTACCCATGTCTTATCAAGAGAGATTACTAGATCAGTGGCAACGGTTAACACAAGGAAACAAAACCGTCTCTGAGTATGTCACCAAATTTGACGAGTTTGTCATGCGGTGCAACGTGGTCGAGTCGGAGGCAGCCACTTTGTCTAGGTTTAGATCAGGGCTGAATGAAGACATCAAGGGGGAATTATTTTTGAGGGAAGTCCATGATTTAGAGCAGGCATATCAGGTTGCCATGGACTATGAGAGATTTCAGAGGAGATCTACTTTTAGGAAACCAGAGCCCTCTAGGTTCAGTCCACTTGCTAGTAGACCCAGTTCGGTTCCTACTCCCACAGCTAAGCCTAGGTCCAGCTCAAATCCAATTCCTAGGCCCAATTCAGCCACCCCATCTAGAGAAGATAAAGGAAAAGGGCCTGAAAGTCAAGGTAGGACAAGTCAAGTATGTTATAAGTGCCGTCAACCGGGTCATTATATGAGTCAGTGTCCCTCTAGAGCTTTACACATTGGTGAAGTAGAGGAAGAAGGCTTAGAGCATTTAGAGAATGGTGACGAAGAAGTGTATGAAGCAGAAGATTGCTTAGCTGATGAGTATGAGGGAGATGAGGAAAATTTGGACTCATCAGATTTACTAGGAGTCGTTAGGTGTATCATGACACAGACCAAAGAACAAGAAGACTGGCGTAGGACTAACATCCTACAAACATTTGTCAAAATTAAGGAAAAGGTCTATAAGATTGTGATAGATAGTGGAAGCTGTGTCAACGCCATTTCCACTAGTGCAGCAAAGAGTTTAGGGTTATCCGTTGTACCACATCCCAATCCATATAAGGTATCCTGGATAGACTCTACATCTATTCCAATCAAGCTACGGTGCCAAGTCCAAATCCAAATTCAATCCTATCAAGATAAGGTCTGGTGTGATGTGCTTCCTATGGGAGTAAGTAGCATCATCTTAGGCAGGCCATGGCTGTTTGATCATGATGTGACCATCTTTGGTCGGTCAAACTCCTGTGCTTTCAATTTTAATGGCAAGAGAATTGTCATTCATCCAAAAGAGCCTAAGGACAATGTCAGGAGAGGAACCAGTAGCTTGAAGGAAAAGAAAACTGGATTAAATCTGATAGGTGCAAAAGAAATAGAACAAGATATCCAAGAGGGAGCACCTATTTGGGTGGTAGCAGCAAAAGAGGTTAAGGACCACACACCTATAGAACACCCTCCAGAGGTGGTCCAATTATTAGAAGAGTATAAGGACGTATTTCCCGAAGATCTTCCCGATAGCCTTCCACCTTTAAGGGACATACAGCATGTCATAGATTTAGTCCCCGGGGCAACTTTACCTAATTTGCCTCACTATAGGATGAACCCAGCTGAACATCAGGAAATGCAGAAACAGATTGGGGAATTACTTAGGAAGGGGTTTATTAAGGAAAGTCTAAGTCCTTGCGCAGTCCCCGCATTGTTAACCCCTAAGAAGGATGGTACTTGGCGGATGTGTGTAGATAGCCGAGCCATCAATAAGATTACGGTGAAGTATAGGTTCCCGATCCCACGACTTGACGACATGTTAGATATGATAGCCGGAGCAACAATTTTCTCCAAAATTGATTTAAAGAGTGGCTATCATCAGGTTAGAGTTAGACCTGGGGATGAATGGAAGACCGCTTTCAAGACTAAAGATGGATTATATGAGTGGTTAGTCATGCCATTCGGTCTTTCCAACGCACCCAGCACATTTATGAGGATCATGAATCAGGTGTTGAAAGCCTTCATAGGAAAATTTGTTGTGGTCTATTTTGATGATATCCTTATATATAGCCAAACCAAGGCAGACCACTTAGATCACCTGAGCCAAGTTTGTCAAGTTCTTAGAAAAGATAGCCTCTATGCCAATATCAAAAAGTGTGACTTCCTCACACATAGAGTCATCTTTCTAGGATTTGTAGTTACTTCTGAAGGAGTGTCAGCTGACCCAGAGAAAGTCAAATCCATAGTAGAATGGCCTGTACCCAAGAACATCCATGAAGTACGTAGTTTCCATGGTCTAACCACTTTCTATAGGAGGTTTATTAGGGGATTCAGTACGATAGTGGCACCCATCACTGATTGCATTAGGAAAGGAAATTTTGAATGGACTAGAGCGGCTGATAAAGCTTTCCTAATGATTAAAGAGATAATGACACAAGCACCTGTTTTAAGGCTTCCGGATTTTTCCAAATTATTTGAGGTCGCTTGTGATGCTTCTGGGGTTGGAATTGGAGGAGTTTTAAGTCAAGAGAATCACCCAGTAGCATTCTTTAGTGAGAAGTTGAATGATGCGAGACTAAGGTATTCAACCTATGATAAGGAGCTATATGCGGTAGTACAAGCTTTACGCTATTGGCGTCACTACCTTTTACCGCAGGAATTTGTTTTATTTTCTGATCATGAAGCTCTTAGGTTCCTTAGTTCTCAGAAGAAGTTGAACCCTAGGCACGGGAAATGGGTAGAGTTCATACAAGGGTACACGTTCGTTCTGAAACATCGTGCCGGTACTGAGAATCGAGTTGCTGATGCATTAAGCCGTCGATCTATGTTGATGAATACTGTGAGGACTGAGATAGTAGGATTTGATAGGTTGAAGAGTGAGTATTCTACATGCCCTGACTTTGGTCATATCTATCACTCCCTCCAACAAGGTCCGTCTAGTGAACATAGCGATTACATTCTATTAGATGGATACCTTTTCAAGGAAAATAGGCTGTGCATTCCCAAAACTTCTGTTAGGGAATTTCTGATCTGGGAAGCCCATGCTGGAGGATTAGCTGGACATTTTGGTAGAAACAAAACCATCTTGGCTATGGAGGATCAATTTTTCTGGCCTAGTCTTAAGAAGAATGTTGCCCAGATAGTAGCCCAGTGTCGAACCTGTGCGGTAGCAAAGCACCAAAAACAAAACACTGGTTTGTACACACCTTTACCTGTCCCTGAAGGTCCGTGGCAAGACATTAGTATGGATTTCGTGACAGGTCTCCCTAGAACTCCCAAAAAACATGATTCTATCTTTGTGGTTGTCGATCGATTTTCTAAGATGGCGCACTTTATTCCGTGTTCTCAGACTTTAGATGCGTCAAAAGTGGCCAAACTTTTCTTGGATCATATCGTTAAGCTTCATGGTTTACCTAGAACCATTGTGTCAGATAGAGATGTCAAGTTCACCAGTTACTTCTGGAAAACCCTCTGGCACATGTTAGGTACCAAACTGAAATTCTCTACAGCCTATCACCCTCAAACTGATGGCCAAACCGAGGTTGTAAACCGAAGCTTAGGTAATCTATTGAGGTGTTTAGTTGGAGAAAACTTAGGGAACTGGGATCTTTTACTTCCTCGTGCTGAGTTTGCTTATAATAGCTCAGTCAATAGATCTATTGGGAAGAGTCCATTTGAAGTGGTCCATGGATATAAACCTAAGAGACCTTTAGATCTAGTCCCATTACCAGCACATGCACGGGTGTCGGAATCCGCCGAATCATATGCACAGCATCTTAAGGACTTGTATAAGGAGATTAGCCAAAAGATTCAAACAAGCAATGAATTTTATAAGCATACGGCTGATCTACATAAACGGCTTAAAGAATTTAATGAAGGGGATTTAGTAATGATTAAACTCAAACCAGAGAGGTTTCCACCCGGAACAATGAAGAAACTCCATGCCCGGGGAGCCGGACCCTTCAGAATAATAAAGAGAATTGGATCTAATGCTTATGTAGTAGATTTACCATCTAGTTATGGCATTAGTTCTACTTTTAATATTTCTGACCTCAAAGAATACAAGGAACCTGTACCAATACCTGATGAGCTTTTTGGTCCTAGTGTATCCTTTGAGAGTGATGTCCCAAATGAGTGTCCACCACCAAATATTCCTGAGCAAAGAGAGAGTGTTGAAAGAATCTTGGATGACCAGATTATCACCACTAGAAATAAGGGCTACCAACGCTATCTGATTCGATGGCAAGGACGTCCTGAATCTGAAGACTCCTGGATCACCCGAGAGGACCTGCAACAAATCGACCCGGATATAATAGAAACATATCACTCGACAGGGTCGAGTTCCTCCCACCCTGGGAGAATTGGTGTGGGCACCAGGTTAACAAAAAGACTTCAACCCATCCAAAAGTCCTTATGGTTGGAGTAACAAATCATGTCAATATTTTATTTCAAAATAAATGTAATCAAGGACAGGTTAGTCCGCTGTTGGGTCAGTCAATCCAGTCAACTCACTTTTGAAGACTTATCAAGAAGCAACTCGGGCTTCAAAGTACCACTTCATCACTTCACCACCAATGGAGCCCACACTTGAAGACACATCACCACCCTAGAGCCGACTCTTGAAGGCACATCACCACCACCTTGGAGCCGACTCTTGCCACCTCATCAGACACCTCACCACTAAAGGAGCTGACTCTTAATCAAGTCCCAAGGAGCCAATTCTTGAAGAAAGTCAATTAGTCAAAGTCCAAAGTCATGGAGATGGTCAAATTGTCAAAATCAAGAAGGAGGTCAAATCACCAAGTCCAAGTTTTTGAAGATGGTCAACCAAGTCAAGCCTTAGCATGTCATTTGAATTTAAATTCATGCTTGGCCGACCAAAGCTCTCCAAAGCAAGGGTGGTCGGCCAAAGTGAGGGGGGACCACTCCTCCAAATCATATCAAACCTATTCCCACAATTCTCTCCTTATTCCATGTAACTTCCCCATGATATCCTCCACCAAATTAGGTTAGTTTGAATTCAAATGTAAGTCTTTAAAAAGCCTTGGGCATGAGAAATGTGGGAGATTGATAAATGAATGAAAAAAAAAAGCTCTTTCTTCTATGTGAAGGTCTTGGCTATGTGCCCCTCTTTGGCTTTGTGCCTAGGTTTCTTTTAGGTCTATGTGACCTTGTTTCTCTCTTCCTCTTCCTCCTCTTTTCTCCACTTCAAACACTTTCTTTCCATTGCATCTCTCAAAGAAGATCAAGTTCGCATCAAAGTTCAAGAAGAAATCAAGCCAAGAATCAAGTGATCAAGCAAGGAGCCGGTTCTCCAACCCTAGGAATCAGAAAGGAGTCGATTCCCTCAAGAAGAAGAAGCCTTCATCCATCCTTCAACCCATCATTCTTCCCTTCTTTAATTTGAGTTCTTTAGCTTGTTTCTAATCCCAGGTTTCTTTGTGACAGGGCCTCCGGAATCCAGACTTTAGAAGAAGGAACTTCTTGCCAGAACCCAGAATGCTGAGTGAGCCACCAAGTGGTGTATTTTGGTCATCCTAGAACTTACCTTGAGAGAAATCCTTTGGATTGATCAAGGTCAGGTAATCCCTAACTTCTTAGGGTTTGGATTATTAAAAAAGTAGGACTAGCTTAATTTAGATGGTTAATTTACTATGGTAGATCATTATTATTCTGTTTAGTCCACTCTAGATTTGCGTTTAATCATATTGAGTTGTGTTCATTAAATTCCTAGTCATTATAGTTCGATTAGCCATATGCTTAAGAAATTAATTAGATTGATCTTTAACTAATCTCCTTTAGAATATTTAGTCTCATTCCTTCATCTCATAAAGCATTTTTTTTCATTTCTTCTTCTCATCAGCTGGAGATCCCTGAATACCAACCTTAGACACCAATCAGAGATTGGCCAGGTAGGTGGATCAAACCACAAGCCCTTACACACCAATCCTAGACACCAAGTTAATAAGCACACACTAACTAGCTAATACAATCAACTTGATTTCTAATTCGAACCCGACCTGTTGGTGTCCCTAACCCACTAGGGTATTAGGTCTAATTGATTTTAATTAAGGATTGGGTTCGAATGATGAAGGGAGGTGGTTTTTTGGGCTAAGGACAGGTAATTACTTCCTGACCTTATGTTAATTTCATGCCCTTAGATAGCTTAATCATGAAATGAATGCATGACTAAATTACTGATGCAGAGTGGTGTGTTGCAGTTCGAAAGTGATGTTGGAAGGTGCAGTAAAAAACGTCAAAAAAATTTGAAAAAAATTAATGAGAACTCCTAACTTATAGATGTCATACCAGGTGAAGCAGAATTTCAAAATAAAATCTAGACTGTTCTAGGCAGATCCTGAATAAAGGCACTAAAAGCTCAAGAACAGAACAGAAAACCTAATGACACTATCGGACTGCAGGAATTTTCATTTTTTTTGTAATTTTTTTCTGAAGCTGAAATTTTAAACGGTGATAAACAACTTAAAATGGAACAAAAAAAAAATATGTCAAAGAAAAATGCACTACTTGCCTTTGGAGCTGCAGGCGGATTACAGTCAGCCTACACCTAATTACAGCAAGCAGGGAAAAATCAGACTTACATAGAATTCTTCTATGTAGTCCAAAGCAATGACCAAGATAGGACAACCTTACACTATAAGGATCCACCTTATAGTAGGACAACCTGATTTCATCTTGGTTTTGCAATGCAAGGGTTGGCTATAATCTTATAGCACCAAAGATAAATCGATGCAAACCCTAAACACAGATATGCCCTAATCAACCTGCTCTGATACCAAAAATGATGGGAAGAAGAAATGAAAAAAAATGCTTTATGAGATGAAGGAATGAGACTAAATATTCTAAAGGAGATTAGTTAAAGATCAATCTAATTAATTTCTTAAGCATATGGCTAATCGAACTATAATGACTAGGAATTTAATGAACACAACTCAATATGATTAAACGCAAATCTAGAGTGGACTAAACAGAATAATAATGATCTACCATAGTAAATTAACCATCTAAATTAAGCTAGTCCTACTTTTTTAATAATCCAAACCCTAAGAAGTTAGGGATTACCTGACCTTGATCAATCCAAAGGATTTCTCTCAAGGTAAGTTCTAGGATGACCAAAATACACCACTTGGTGGCTCACTCAGCATTCTGGGTTCTGGCAAGAAGTTCCTTCTTCTAAAGTCTGGATTCCGGAGGCCCTGTCACAAAGAAACCTGGGATTAGAAACAAGCTAAAGAACTCAAATTAAAGAAGGGAAGAATGATGGGTTGAAGGATGGATGAAGGCTTCTTCTTCTTGAGGGAATCGACTCCTTTCTGATTCCTAGGGTTGGAGAACCGGCTCCTTGCTTGATCACTTGATTCTTGGCTTGATTTCTTCTTGAACTTTGATGCGAACTTGATCTTCTTTGAGAGATGCAATGGAAAGAAAGTGTTTGAAGTGGAGAAAAGAGGAGGAAGAGGAAGAGAGAAACAAGGTCACATAGACCTAAAAGAAACCTAGGCACAAAGCCAAAGAGGGGCACATAGCCAAGACCTTCACATAGAAGAAAGAGCTTTTTTTTTCATTCATTTATCAATCTCCCACATTTCTCATGCCCAAGGCTTTTTAAAGACTTACATTTGAATTCAAACTAACCTAATTTGGTGGAGGATATCATGGGGAAGTTACATGGAATAAGGAGAGAATTGTGGGAATAGGTTTGATATGATTTGGAGGAGTGGTCCCCCCTCACTTTGGCCGACCACCCTTGCTTTGGAGAGCTTTGGTCGGCCAAGCATGAATTTAAATTCAAATGACATGCTAAGGCTTGACTTGGTTGACCATCTTCAAAAACTTGGACTTGGTGATTTGACCTCCTTCTTGATTTTGACAATTTGACCATCTCCATGACTTTGGACTTTGACTAATTGACTTTCTTCAAGAATTGGCTCCTTGGGACTTGATTAAGAGTCAGCTCCTTTAGTGGTGAGGTGTCTGATGAGGTGGCAAGAGTCGGCTCCAAGGTGGTGGTGATGTGCCTTCAAGAGTCGGCTCTAGGGTGGTGATGTGTCTTCAAGTGTGGGCTCCATTGGTGGTGAAGTGATGAAGTGGTACTTTGAAGCCCGAGTTGCTTCTTGATAAGTCTTCAAAAGTGAGTTGACTGGATTGACTGACCCAACAGCGGACTAACCTGTCCTTGATTACATTTATTTTGAAATAAAATATTGACATGATTTGTTACTCCAACCATAAGGACTTTTGGATGGGTTGAAGTCTTTTTGTTAACCTGGTGCCCACACCAACCGTGGCGTGCACCGCGCCACTCCCCCGCACGCGGAGCCTTGCGACCCGAGAGCGCAAGAAGGAGGGGTCGTCGATGGGACACGCCGACAGCGAAAAACCGTCGAGCACGAGATACCACGAACCCACGAGGGACAACGGCCGCACGGGGCACCGAGCTGCACCGGAGGGTGCGGGGATTTCCAATTTGACGAGGGGGGGTGGGTGTTTCGGGACGGGGGCATAGGGAGAGACCACCAAGAAGGACGGGGCCGACGGAGCGGGACCGCGAGGTCGACCGGACCAAAGAGAGCACCGACCTTGGTTCCGCGCGCGCGCGACCGCGATTTTCGCCCGAGGGATCCGGACAGGGTCGATGGAGCAGGACCGGGAGGTCGACCGGACCAAAGAGCGCACCGACCATGGTTCCGCGCGCGCGCGGCTGCGTTTTTGGCCCGAGGGATCCGGACGGGGCCGATGGATCGGGACCGGGAGGTCGACCAGACCAAAGAGCGCACCGACCTTGATTTCGCGCGCGCGCGGCCGCGTTTTTCGCCCGAGGGATCCGGACGGGGCCGATGGAGTGGGACCGGGAGGTCGACCGGACCATCGAAAATCGACCTTAGTTCCGCGCGCGCGCGGCCGCGATTTCGCCCGAGGGATCCAGACGGAGCCGATGGAGCGGGACCGAGAGGTCGACCAGACCATCGCACACCGAACTTGGTTCCACGCGCGCGCAGCCGCGATTTTCGCCCGAGGGATTCGGACGATGGCGATGGAACGGGACCGGGAGGTCGACCGGACCAAAGAGCGCACCGACCATGGTTCCGCGCACGCGCGGCCGTTTTTTTCGCCCGAGGGATTCGGATGGCGATGATGGACCGGGAACGGGAGGTCGACTAGACCATCGAAAACCGACCTTGGATACGCTCGCGCGCGGCCGCGATTTCGCCCGAGGGATCCGGACGGAGGCGATGGAGTGGGACCGGGAGGTCGACCGGACCATCGCACACCGACCTTGGTTCCACGCGCGCGCGGCCGCTATTTCGCCCGAAGGATCCGGACGGAGGCGATGGAGCGGGACCGGGAGGTCGACCGGACCATCGCACAACGACCTTGGTTCCGCGTGCGCGCGGCCGCATTTTTTGCCCGAAGGATCCGTACGGGGCCGATGGAGCGGGACCGGGAGGTCGACCGGACCAAAGAGCGCACCAACCTTGGTTCCGCGCGCGCGCGGCTTCATTTTTCGCCCGAGGGATCCGGACGGTGATGATGGAGCGGGACCGGGAGGTCAACCGGACCATCGCACACCGACCTTGGATCCGCGCGCGCGCGGCCGCGATTTCGCCCGAAGGATCCAGACGGAGGCGATGGAGCGGGACCGGGAGGTCGACCGGACCATCGCACAACGACCTTGGTTCCGCGCGCGCGCGGCCGCATTTTTCGCTCGAAGGATCCGGACGGGGCAGATGGAGCGGGACCGGGAGGTCGACCGGACGAAAGAGCGCACCGACCTTGGTTCCGCACGCGCGCGGCCGCATTTTTCGCCCGAGGGATCCGGACGGCGACGATGGAGCGGGACCGGGAGGTCGACCGGACCATCGTACACCGACCTTGGTTCCGCGCGCGCGCGGCCGTGATTTCGCCCGAGGGATCCGGACGGCGATGATGGAGCGGGACCGGGAGGTCGACCGGACCATCGCACACCGACCTTGGTTTCGCGCGCGCACGGCCGCGATTTCGCCCGAAGGATCCGGACAGAGGCGATGGAGCGGGACCGGGAGGTTGACCGGACCAAAGAGCACACCGACCTTCGTTCCGCGCGTGCGCGGCCGCATTTTTCGCCCGAGGGATCCGGACGGCGATGATGGAGCGGGACCGGGAGGTCGACCGGACCATCGCACACCGACCTTGGTTCCGCGCGCGCGCAGCCGCGATTTCACCCGAAGGATCCGGATGTAGGAGATGGAGCGGGACCGGGAGGTCGACCGGACCATCGCACAACGACCTTGGTTCCACGCGCGCGCGGCCACATTTTTTGCCCGAAGGATCCGGACGGGGCCGATGGAGCGGTACCGGGAGGTCGACCGGACCAAAGAGCGCACCGACCTTGGTTCCGTACACGCGCGGCAGCGATTTCGCCCGAGGGATCCGGACGGAGGCGATGGAGCGGGACCGGGAGGTCGACCGGACCATTGCACACCGAACTTGGTTCCGCGCGCGCGCGGCCACGATTTTCGCCGAGGGATCCGGACGGCGGAGATGGAGCGGGACCGGGAGGTCGACCGAACCAAAGAGCGCACCGCCCTTGGTTCCGCGCGCGCGCGGCCGCGTTTTTCGCCCGAGGGATCCGGATGGCGATGATGGACCGGGAACGGGAGGTCGACCGGACCATCGAAAACCGACCTTGGTTACACTCGCGCACGGCAGCGATTTCGCCCGAGGGATCCGGACAGAGGCGATGGAGCGGGACCGAGAGGTCAACCGGACCATCACACACCAACCTTGGTTCCGCGCGCGCGCAGCCTCTATTTCGCCCGAAGGATCCGGACGGAGGTAATGGAGCGAGACCGGGAGGTCGACCGGACCATCGCACAACGACCTTGGTTCCGCGCGCGCGCGGCCACATTTTTTGCCCGAAGGATCCGAACGGGGCCGATGGAGCGGGACCGGTAGGTCGACCGGACCAAAGAGCGCACCAACCTTGCTTCCGCGCGCGCGCGGCCGCATTTTTCGCCCGAGGGATCCGGACGGCGACGATGGAGCGGGACCGGGAGGTCGACCGGACCATCGCACACCGACCTTGGTTCCGCGCGCGCGCGGCCGCGATTTCGCCCGAAGGATCCGGACGGAGGCGATGGAGCGGGACCGGGAGGTCGACCGGACCATCGCACAACGACCATGGTTCCGCGCGCGCGCGGCCGCATTTTTTCGCCCGAAGGATCCGGACGTGGCCGATGGAGCGGGACCGGGTGGTCGACTAGACCAAATAGCGCACCGACCTTGGTTCCGCGTGCGCGCGGCCGCGTTTTTCGCCCGAGGGATCCGGACGGCGACGATGGAGAGGGACCGGGAGGTCGACCGGACCATCGCACACCGACCATGGTTCCGCGCGCGCGCGGCCACGATTTCGCCCGAAGGATCCGGATGGAGGTGATGGAGCGGGACCGGGAGGTCGACCGGAACAAAGAGCGCACCGACCTTGGTTCCGCGCGCGCGCGGCCATGTTTTTCGCCCGAGGGATCCGAACGACGACGATGGAGCGGGACCGGGAGGTCGACCGGACCATCGCACACCGACCTTGGTTCCGCGCGCGCGCGGCCGCGATTTTGCCCGAAGGATCCGGACGTAGGCGATGGAGCAGGACCGGGAGGTCGACCGGACCATCGCACAACGACCTTGGTTCCGCGCGCGCGCGCAGCCGCATTTTTTGCCCGAAGGATCCGGACGGGGTCGATGGAGCGGGACCGGGAAGTCGACCGGACCAAAGAGCACACCGATCTTGGTTTGGCGCGCGCGCGGCCACGTTTTTTCGCCCGAGGGATCCGGACGGCGATGATGGAGCGGGACCGGGGAGGTCGACCAAACCATCGAAAACCGACATTGGTTCCGCGCGCGCGCGGCCGCGATTTCGCCCGAAGGATCCGGACGGAGGCGATGGAGCAGGACTGGGAGGTCAACAGGACCATCGCACACCGACCTTGGTTCCGCGCGCGCGCGGCCACAATTTCGCCAGAAGAATCCGGACGAAGGCAATGGAGCGGGACCGGGAGGTCGACCGGACCATCGCACAACGACCTTGGTTCCGCGTGCGCGCGGCCACGTTTTTCGCCCGAGGGATCCGGACGGCAACGATGGAGCGGGACCAGGAGGTCGACTGGACCAAAGAGCGCACCGACCTTGGTTCCGCGCGCGCGCGGCCGCATTTTTCGCCCGAGGGATCCGGACGGCGATGATGGAGCGGGACCGGGAGGTCGACCGGACCATCGAAAACCGACCTTGGTTCCGCGCGCGCGCGACCGCGATTTCGCCCGAAGGATACGGACGGAGCCGATGGAGCGGGATCGGGAGGTCGACCGGACCAACGCACACCGACCTTGGTTCCGCGCGCGCGCGGCCGCATTTTCACCCGAAGGATCCGTATGGAGCCGAAGGAGCGGGACCGGGAGGTCGACCGGACCATCGCACACCGACCTAGGTTCCGCGCGCGCGCGGCAGCGTTTTCGCCCGAAGGATCCGGATGGAGCTGAAGGAGCGGGACCGGGAGGTTGACCGGACCGGAGGACACCGACCTTGGTTCCGCGCGCGCGCGGCCGCGTTTTCGCCCGAAGGATCCGGACGGAGCCGAAGGACCGGGACGTCGACCGGACCAGACGGCACCGAACATGGTTCCGCGCGCGCGCGGCCGTGAATATCCGGCACTCGGAAGGGGTGGGTGTAGAAGGGGCATCCCGAGGTGTTCCGAGGCACAAAAGCTAGCTTGCGAACGCAAGGGAGGACCAAGACTCGCGCCCAAATGTCGTTGAACCCGAGTCATGGACGGCCCAAGCACGAGAGAGCACCCAGCGCACCCCGGATGCGAGTCCAGGATGTCCAGGATGCGCACACCATGCACGGGGAAAAAGGGCGGCCAGGACTCGGAACCACACAGCACGGGACACGAGTCCCGGAGGGCACGACACGGGCGCGATCACAGAGCAGCCAGGACGCGAGTCCATGGAGGCCTCGACGCGCGCCGCGCGAGCAGAAAATCCAAAACAGATACCCGGGAGAGTACCCAAGGGTCGCGAGCAACGTTGCAGAAGCGGGGGAGGGCCTGGACGCGCGCGGACGCGCATCCGGGGCGGCCAAGACCCGCGCCGCGCCCGCAAGGGGGCTTGCCAACCTACGACCGGCGCGGGGCATCCGGCCAAGGTCCACCCCGGGGGTTCCTGGGTCGCGAGCAGCATTGCAAATTCGGGGGCATGCCCCGCGTCCTTGCGCGCCCCGCGTGCCCCGCGCCTGGCACTGCCAGGACCCGCGCCCCGCGCCCGTGCGCGCGCCCGTTGCCCCGCGCCCGGCGCTGCTAGGACCCGCGCCCGCCCGCGCCCGTGCGCGTGCCCGGTGCCCCGCGCCCGCGCTGCCAGGACCCACGCCCGCCCGTGCCCGTGCGCGCGCCCGGTGCCCCGCGCCCTGTGCAGCCAGGACCCGCGCCCGTGCGCGCGCCCGGTGCCCCGCGCCCGCCCGCGCCCGTGCGCGCGCCCGTTGCCCCGCGCCCTGCACCGCCAGGACCCGTGCGCGCGCCCGGTGCCCCGCGCCCTGCGCTGCCAGGACCCGCGCCCGCCCACGCCCGTGTGCACGCCTGGTGCCCCGCGCCGGGCGCTGCCAGGACGCGGGCCCGCCCGCGCCCGGTGCCCCGCGCTGCCAGGACCCGCACCCGCCCGTGCCCGCCCGTGCACGCGCCCGGTGCCCCGCGCCCGGCGCTGCCAGCACGCGCGCCCGCCCGCGCCCTGCGCTGCCAGGACGCGTCCCCGATCGTGCCCGTGCGCGCGCCCGGTGCCCCGCGCCCGTGCGCGCGCCCGGTGCCCTGCGCCCAGCGCTGCCATGACATGCGCCCGCATGTGCCCGTGCGCGCGCCCGGTGCCCCGCGCCCATCACTGCCAGGACCCGCGTCCGCGCGCGCCCGGTGCCCCGCGCCCGGCGCTGCCAGGACGCGCACCCGCCCGCGCCCGTGCGCGCGCTCGGTGCCCCGCGCCCGTCGTTGCCAGGACCCGCGTCCGTGCGCGCGCCCGGTGCCCCGCGCCCGGCGCTGCCAGGACCCGCGCCCGCACGCGCCCGTGTGCACGCCCGATGCCCCGCGCCCGGCGCTGCCAGGACCCGCGCACGCCCGCGCCCATGCGCGCGCCTGGGGACTCGAGCCCGGCGCTGCCAGGACCCGTGCACGCCCGCGCCCATGCGCGCGCCCTGGGACTCGAGCCCGGAGGTGCCAGGACCTGCGCATGCCCGCGCCCTTGCGCGCGCCCGTGGACTCGAGCCCGGCGGTGCCGGGACCCGTGCACGCCCGTGCCATGACCCGGGCGCGCGCGCTGGGTTACCCGTGCACTCCCGTACCATGACCCGCGCACGCCCGTGCCATGACACGTGCGCGCGCACGCCCGGTGACCCGTGCACTCCCGTGCCATGACCCGGGCGCGCGCGCGCCCAGTGACCCGCGCACGCCCATGCCATGACCCGTGCACGCCCGCACGCTGCCCCTTGTGCCCGGCAGCGCCGGGACTCGCGCACGCCCACGCTCTTGCACACGCCCGGGGCCTTGCGCCCGCTGGTGCCATGACCCGTGCACGCCCTCGCCCGGCCCCTTGCGCTCGGCGATGCCACGACCCGCGCACGCCCGGGGCCTTGCGCCCGCCGGTGCCATGACCCGCGCATGCCCGCTCCCTTGCACGCGGCCGTGGCCTTGCGCCCGGCGGTGCCGCGACCCGTGCACGCCCACGCCCGGTGTCCACGCCCGGCAGTGCCGTGACCCGCTCACGCCCGGCAGTGCCGTGACCCGCGCGCACGCCCGGTGCTATGCGCCGGCCCGTGCCATGACCAGCACGCGCCGTGCCAGGACCGGCACGCGCCGTGCCCTCTTGCGAGCTCGGTGCCTCGCACCCGCCCGTGCCGTGACCGGCGCACGCCCTTGGCACGACCCGCGCGTGCCTTGCGCCCGCCCGTGCCATGGCCCGCGCCCGGCTCCTCGCGCCCGGCAGCGCCGTGACCCGTGCAAGCCCATGCCACGACCCGCGCGCGCGCCGGTTGACACGCTCCAGGTGGCCCCGTGACCCGCGCGAGCTCATGCCATGACCCGCGCGAGCACGCCCGGCGGCGCCGTGACCCGCGCGCGCGCCCGGTGACCCGCGCACTCCCGTGCCGTGACCCGCGCCCGGAAGCTCCGTGACCCGCGCACGCCAGTGCCGTGGCCCGCGCACGCGCCCGGTGACCTGTGCAAGCCCGCGCCGTGACCCGCGCGCGCGCCGGGCATCCCGCGCCCGGCTGCTCCGTGACCCGTGCATGCCCGTGCCGTGGCCCGCGCACGCCAGTGCCGTGACCCGCGCACGTTGCCTTGCGCCCGACGGTGCCGTGACCCGCGCATGCCCGCGCCGTGGCACGCGCCCGTTGACTTGCGCACGGCAACTCCATGACCCGCGCCCGATCGCGCCGTGACCCGCGCCTGCGCGCGCCCGGTGACCCGTGCACGCCCGTGCCATGACCCCGCGCGTTCTCGAGCCCGCAGTGCCCTTGTGCGCGCCCGGTGGTGGCATGACCCGCGCACGCCCGTGCCACGACCCGCGTGCGTGCGCTCCCGTTGCCCTGCGCATGGCAGTGCCGTGACCCGCGCACGCCCGTGCCATGACCCGCGCGCGCTCGAGCCCGCCGTGCCCTTGTGCGTGCCCGGTGCCTTGCGCCCGGCGGTGCCATGACCAGCGCGCGCGCCCGTCACCCTGCGCATGGCAGTGCCGTGACCCGCGCGCTTCCGTGCCATGGCCCGCGCGCGAGCGCCCGGTGACCCGCGCGCGCCGTGCCACGACGCGCGCGCGATAGTGCCATGACCCGCGCGCGCCTGAGCCCGCCGTGCCCTTGTGCGCGTCCGGGGCCTCGCGCCCGACGGGACATGGCCCGCACGCGCCCGGTGACTTGCGCCCGGCTGTGCCATGGCCCGGGCACGCCCCTGCGGTGACCCGCGCACGCCCGATGACCTACATCCGGCGGTGCCGCGACCCGCGCGCCCGTGTGCGTCCCGCGGCCTGCCGTCCGCGCCCCCGCCAGGGCGTGCCCCGCATCCGGCCGTGCAATGCCGGGGCCCGCCGTGGGATTCGGGTCTCCGTCGCCATGGCACGGTCGCGGTAGCGTGGGCACGCACCGGGCCCTCGCGGAGGGTCCGGAGTCGCGCCCATGCTCTCGGGACCCGTGTCTCGACGCGCACGGCACGGGCACCCGCCCGGA
>CM038044.1:63309036-63341536 GCA_021397845.1 Areca catechu | reverse complement strand
TGGAGGAATAGGATGGAAAACTTTCACATAAGAAAAAAATACAAGACAACTTCTACTTCCAAAATTTCAACTTCAATTTTCATTCATTCCCAAAATCAAATCCCCTTTTACAATGGGGCATCCAAGGCTTTTTAATAGCCTTACAAAACTTTTGAAATTTGAAAACACCCCAAATTGTGGAGGATTACAAGGGAGGTTGGAGGATATGGGGCCTTGTTACATGGGATAAGGAGAAATTCAAGGAGATTCTCCCCAAATTATGGAGGATTACAAGGGAGGTTGGAGGATATGGGGCCTTGTTACATGGGATAAGGAGAAATTCATGGAGATTGGCCGGTTTCTTTGAATTTAAAATGCTTGGTCGATCTCCCCTTTAGGCGCCCTTTTGAAGGTGACGTGGCTGATGATGTGGCATCCTTGGTGGCTGCTTTGTTGGCATGGTGATGTGGAATTCCAGCTTGGTGGACCAAGGTCTTGATTTGGAAGCTCCAAGTGGTTTGGTGAACCTCAACTTGAAGTAGCTTGGACTTGATTTAAATAAACCTAATGGAACTCTAATTGAGTTCTTATTTGAGCCCAGATTGAGACAGGACATAATTACAGGACTCGATTGGACATAATTACAGGATTCATGAAATTGAAACTAAGTAATTACAGGACTCTTAAAAGTAAATTACCCTTTACAAGAAAAAAATTAGCCTAGTGATCTTCGATCTAAAGTGGAATCAGGTTAACCTTATTTGAGCGGGGTTTTATTCTGCTTCTGCTTCTGGTGTCCACACCAATTCTCCTGGGGTGGGCAGAACTCGACCCAGTCGAGTATGGTTCAGTTTTGCCCTAGTAATGCTCAAACAAGTCTAGGTTAAGTCTTTGCAGGTCCTCTCGAGTAATCCAAGAGTTGTCGGACTCAGGTCGACCTTGCCATTGAACCAGGTATCGCTGATAGTCCTTATTCCTGGTAGTAATGGTCTTGTCATCCAGGATTCTCTCAATCCTCTCTCTCCGCTCAGGTAGGGTTGGTGGTGGAGACTCGGAAATATGTTCACTCTCAATGAAAGTTTCTGGCCCAAAAGGCTCACTAGGTATTAGTACTGGTTCTTTGTATTCTACTAGGTCTGAAATATTAAAGGTTGTACTAATACCCATATCAGGTGGAAGTTCCAAAACATACGCATTAGGCCCTATTTTCTTTAAGATCTTGAAAGGTCCCGCTCCGTGGGCATGCAGCTTCTTTATGGTTCCAGAGGGGAACTGTTCAGGGTTGAGCCTAATCATCGCATAATCCCCTTCACAGAATTCTTTAGCCCTCTTATGTGAATCAGCTAAATGTTTGTAAGTCTCATTGCTCAGTTTGATCTTATTACTGATTTCTTTATGCAAATTTGTGACATGCTGTGTGAAAGATTTAGCAGACTCAGAAATTTACACAAGCACTTACAAAATGCAGACTGAACTAGGCATCCTTATTGAGAGGAATTTTATTGGACTTTCTAGGACCTAAACCTAAGAGATTAATGACTCTCTAGGTTTGACCCTGGTCTGGTATGCACATGAGAATTTATCATGGGTTTCTAGCAAATGCCATAAGGTTTTCCAAAAGTAGGTAGTAAAAGGAATAGGCTTTAAAAGCTCATGCATCCTAGTAATCTCATCAAAATGAAACTTAATGGCTCTAAAATTATGATAAGACTCAGGGAAAGGTAGGAAATAGGAATCCGAGACTTGGGATAATTTAGGAAAATCTTGAAATAGACCTTGGTTACTCATGATGACCTTAAGATTAGAATTTTGATCTACAGGCGAGATGCTTCTAGGTAGTTGAAGGTCATCAGGAAAGTCTTCTAGAATAATGATTGGGTTCTTCTTAGGTACCTGAAGGAGTTCTTGTGTCGAAGCTAAAGTATTGGATTCTTCCTGAGGGCATTGTCTTACGGGAACCAAGTCCTCACTAAATTTTGGTTGTTCTGATGTTTCAGGACTAGGCTCAATAATCTTTTCTTTACCAAAGGTTTCCTCAGGTAAGGTACTAAAGTTGTTCTCTTCACAGTCTTCCCCTTCATTTTCATCTATTAAACTTATGTCGGTCTCATACATATATTTACTAGTTTCAAATTTGCCTTCTTCCTTCCCTAGCCCTTCAGTTTGAGGATACCCTAAGTCTTGAGTATTCATGAACTCAACTTGTACTTCAGAATTCTTACTCCTATCATTCATATGAGCTAATGGGAAAGTAGGAGTTGGTTGGTCTAAGGAAAATTGTTTAGCCAGCATTTGGTTCAATTGGGCCATTAGATCATTTAGGCCTTTCAGCATGGTTTCAAGATTCGGGTCCATGGCTACACTGGACTGGGCTTGGATTGGTGAATATGGTGTCCCTGCTCTAGTTGTCATGCATGCAAATGGACTCAAGCTCGAGCTAAGGTTTCCTAGACCTAGAGCACAAATTAGAGGTCTAATTAAGTGAACCAACTAGCTAGTAGTACTTATGGGACTTAGCCAGGTAGGTGGTGGGGAGTGAAGGTCCCTGATTGCTAACCTTAGACACCAATCTGAGATTGGCCAGGTAGGCGGACCAAATCACACGCCCTGATGCACCAATCCTAGACACCAAGCCAGTAAGCACACACCAATTAGCTGACACAGTTAACTTGACCCTAACCTGAACCTAATTTGTTGGTGTCCCTAACCCACTAGGGCAATTAATGTTCTACTCAATTTTAATTAATGGGCTGGGATCGATATGCTGGTTGGTGATTTTTGGGCTAGGAACAGGTGATGAAATCCTTACCCTATGTCAAATTGATGCCCTTAATTTGATTTCTCATGAGATGAATGAAATGCAAAGGTGCTGCAAAAGTGTGTTGCAGTTTGAAAGTGGTGTGGAAAACGTGATGAAAAAAATGTCCAAAAATTCTAAAAAATTCACAGAGGATTTCTAACTTATATGTTTCAATGCAGGTGAAAGAAATTTTAAAACTAAAATCTATACTACACTAAGCAGATCCTACAATTGAAGATAAATAAAAAGGACAGAACAGAACCCTAATGACAGTGTCGAACTGCAGAAATTTTCATTTTTTTTATAATTTTTTTATGATGATGAAATTTAATATGGTGATAACTGACTTAAAAAGGAACAAGAAAAAAAATAGTTCAACAAAAAATTAGTGACTTGCCTTTGGAGCTGCAGACGGATTACAGTAAATAGTTGCAAGTTTTCAGAAAACAGAACCTAATCAAACAAGTGCAATGGCTTACCCAAACTTCAATCTAAAAAATTCACGTTCGGCCAGGGGCTCATTATTCCCATGGGTCGTGACAGTGTACTGGAGTACACCCGCTCAGGAGGCGTGAATTTTAGATCTTGCTTGGATTTAAAGAAAACTATTCTACCCTAATGCAACCATGCTCTGAAACCAATTTGATGCGGCAAGCATATGATTAATGTTTTGAATATGGTTTGTAGAGCAAAGAAACCTAATTATACTAGCATTGTACTCATCATAATAAGACTTAAGGATTATAAGAAATTGGACTTTTACTTGATTAGACACAATCCTAAACTAAGAAGGAAGAAGATCTAGACAATAGGGGCTAATGATTGTGGACTTACCTTGATGAGCTTTCCAACCTTCTTTTGATTCATACCTTGAAACTACCAATGCTCAGAACTGAAGAATCTGGATAACAGAGATCAGAACCCTGGACTTGGGGCTTCAGCTTGTTTGTTCTTTGTTAAGGTGAACCCAGCCCACAACTCAAAGACTTCGAAGGACCCTGCAATGAAGATCAAAGTTAAAGAAGAAGGATAGGAACATATAGAAGGGATGGAAGAATTGATGAACTAAGAACAGAAATTTGAGTAGATCTGGCCGACTCCAATGCCTTCACTTAAGCTTGGAAGATGCTTTGCTAGGGAAAAAGAATGGCTTTGGCGTGGAGGAAGAGGATGGAAAACTTTCACATAAGAAAAAAATACAAGACAACTTCTACTTCCAAAATTTCAACTTCAATTTTCATTCATTCCCAAAATCAAATCCCCTTTTACAATGGGGCATCCAAGGCTTTTTAATAGCCTTACAAAACTTTTGAAATTTGAAAACTCCCCAAATTGTGGAGGATTACAAGGGAGGTTGGAGGATATGGGGCCTTGTTACATGGGATAAGGAGAAATTCAAGGAGATTCTCCCCAAATTATGGAGGATTACAAGGGAGGTTGGAGGATATGGGGCCTTGTTACATGGGATAAGGAGAAATTCATGGAGATTGGCCGGTTTCTTTGAATTTAAAATGCTTGGTCGATCTCCCCTTTAGGCGCCCATTTGAAGGTGACGTGGCTGATGATGTGGCATCCTTGGTGGCTGCTTTGTTGGCATGGTGATGTGGAATTCCAGCTTGGTGGACCAAGGTCTTGATTTGGAAGCTCTAAGTGGTTTGGTGAACCTCAACTTGAAGTAGCTTGGACTTGATTTAAATAAACCTAATGGAACTCTAATTGAGTTCTTATTTGAGCCCAGATTGAGACAGGACATAATTACAGGACTCGATTGGACATAATTACAGGATTCATGAAATTGAAACTAAGTAATTACAGGACTCTTAAAAGTAAATTACCCTTTACAAGAAAAAATTTAGCCTAGTGATCTTCGATCTAAAGTGGAATCAGGTTAACCTTATTTGAGCGGGGTTTTATTCTGCTTCTGCTTCTGGTGTCCACACCAATTCTCCTGGGGTGGGCAGAACTCGACCCAGTCGAGTATGGTTCAGTTTTGCCCTAGTAATGCTCGAACAAGTCTAGGTTAAGTCTTTGCAGGTCCTCTCGAGTAATCCAAGAGTTGTCGGACTCAGGTCGACCTTGCCATTGAACCAGGTATCGCTGATAGTCCTTATTCCTGGTAGTAATGGTCTTGTCATCCAGGATTCTCTCAATCCTCTCTCTCCGCTCAGGTAGGGTTGGTGGTGGAGACTCGGAAATATGTTCACTCTCAATGAAAGTTTCTGGCCCAAAAGGCTCACTAGGTATTAGTACTGGTTCTTTGTATTCTACTAGGTCTGAAATATTAAAGGTTGTACTAATACCCATATCAGGTGGAAGTTCCAAAACATACGCATTAGGCCCTATTTTCTTTAAGATCTTGAAAGGTCCCGCTCCGTGGGCATGCAGCTTCTTTATGGTTCCAGAGGGGAACTGTTCAGGGTTGAGCCTAATCATCGCATAATCCCCTTCACAGAATTCTTTAGCCCTCTTATGTGAATCAGCTAAATGTTTGTAAGTCTCATTGCTCAGTTTGATCTTATTACTGATTTCTTTATGCAAATTTGTGACATGCTGTGTGAAAGATTTAGCAGACTCAGAAATTTACACAAGCACTTACAAAATGCAGACTGAACTAGGCATCCTTATTGAGAGGAATTTTATTGGACTTTCTAGGACCTAAACCTAAGAGATTAATGACTCTCTAGGTTTGACCCTGGTCTGGTATGCACATGAGAATTTATCATGGGTTTCTAGCAAATGCCATAAGGTTTTCCAAAAGTAGGTAGTAAAAGGAATAGGCTTTAAAAGCTCATGCATCCTAGTAATCTCATCAAAATGAAACTTAATGGCTCTAAAATTATGATAAGACTCAGGGAAAGGTAGGAAATAGGAATCCGAGACTTGGGATAATTTAGGAAAATCTTGAAATAGACCTTGGTTACTCATGATGACCTTAAGATTAGAATTTTGATCTACAGGCGAGATGCTTCTAGGTAGTTGAAGGTCATCAGGAAAGTCTTCTAGAATAATGATTGGGTTCTTCTTAGGTACCTGAAGGAGTTCTTGTGTCGAAGCTAAAGTATTGGATTCTTCCTGAGGGCATTGTCTTACGGGAACCAAGTCCTCACTAAATTTTGGTTGTTCTGATGTTTCAGGACTAGGCTCAATAATCTTTTCTTTACCAAAGGTTTCCTCAGGTAAGGTACTAAAGTTGTTCTCTTCACAGTCTTCCCCTTCATTTTCATCTATTAAACTTTTGTCGGTCTCATACATATATTTACTAGTTTCAAATTTGCCTTCTTCCTTCCCTAGCCCTTCAGTTTGAGGATACCCTAAGTCTTGAGTATTCATGAACTCAACTTGTACTTCAGAATTCTTACTCCTATCATTCATATGAGCTAATGGGAAAGTAGGAGTTGGTTGGTCTAAGGAAAATTGTTTAGCCAGCATTTGGTTCAATTGGGCCATTAGATCATTTAGGCCTTTCAGCATGGTTTCAAGATTCGGGTCCATGGCTACACTGGACTGGGCTTGGATTGGTGAATATGGTGTCCCTGCTCTAGTTGTCATGCATGCAAATGGACTCAAGCTCGAGCTAAGGTTTCCTAGACCTAGAGCACAAATTAGAGGTCTAATTAAGTGAACCAACTAGCTAGTAGTACTTATGGGACTTAGCCAGGTAGGTGGTGGGGAGTGAAGGTCCCTGATTGCCAACCTTAGACACCAATATGAGATTGGCCAGGTAGGCGGACCAAATCACAAGCCCTGATGCACCAATCCTAGACACCAAGCCAGTAAGCACACACCAATTAGCTGACACAGTTAACTTGACCCTAACCTGAACCTAATTTGTTGGTGTCCCTAACCCACTAGGGCAATTAATGTTCTACTCAATTTTAATTAATGGGCTGGGATCGATATGCTGGTTGGTGATTTTTGGGCTAGGAACAGGTGATGAAATCCTTACCCTATGTCAAATTGATGCCCTTAATTTGATTTCTCATGAGATGAATGAAATGCAAAGGTGCTGCAAAAGTGTGTTGCAGTTTGAAAGTGGTGTGGAAAACGTGATGAAAAAAATGTCCAAAAATTCTAAAAAATTCACAGAGGATTCCTAACTTATATGTTTCAATGCAGGTGAAAGAAATTTTAAAACTAAAATCTATACTACACTAAGCAGATCCTACAATTGAAGATAAATAAAAAGGACAGAACAGAACCCTAATGACAGTGTCGAACTGCAGAAATTTTCATTTTTTTTATAATTTTTTTATGATGATGAAATTTAATATGGTGATAACTGACTTAAAAAGGAACAAGAAAAAAAATAGTTCAACAAAAAATTAGTGACTTGCCTTTGGAGCTGCAGACGGATTACAGTAAATAGATGCAAGTTTTCAGAAAACAGAACCTAATCAAACAAGTGCAATGGCTTACCCAAACTTCAATCTAAAAAATTCACGTTCGGCCAGGGGCTCATTATTCCCATGGGTCGTGACAGTGTACTGGAGTACACCCGCTCAGGAGGCGTGAATTTTAGATCTTGCTTGGATTTAAAGAAAACTATTCTACCCTAATGCAACCATGCTCTGAAACCAATTTGATGCGGCAAGCATATGATTAATGTTTTGAATATGGTTTGTAGAGCAAAGAAACCTAATTATACTAGCATTGTACTCATCATAATAAGACTTAAGGATTATAAGAAATTGGACTTTTACTTGATTAGACACAATCCTAAACTAAGAAGGAAGAAGATCTAGACAATAGGGGCTAATGATTGTGGACTTACCTTGATGAGCTTTCCAACCTTCTTTTGATTCATACCTTGAAACTACCAATGCTCAGAACTGAAGAATCTGGATAACAGAGATCAGAACCCTGGACTTGGGGCTTCAGCTTGTTTGTTCTTTGTTAAGGTGAACCCAGCCCACAACTCAAAGACTTCGAAGGACCCTGCAAGGAAGATCAAAGTTAAAGAAGAAGGATAGGAACATATAGAAGGGATGGAAGAATTGATGAACTAAGAACAGAAATTTGAGTAGATCTGGCCGACTCCAATGCCTTCACTTAAGCTTGGAAGATGCTTTGCTAGGGAAAAAGAATGGCTTTGGCGTGGAGGAAGAGGATGGAAAACTTTCACATAAGAAAAAAATACAAGACAACTTCTACTTCCAAAATTTCAACTTCAATTTTCATTCATTCCCAAAATCAAATCCCCTTTTACAATGGGGCATCCAAGGCTTTTTAATATCCTTACAAAACTTTTGAAATTTGAAAACTCCCCAAATTGTGGAGGATTACAAGGGAGGTTGGAGGATATGGGGCCTTGTTACATGGGATAAGGAGAAATTCAAGGAGATTCTCCCCAAATTATGGAGGATTACAAGGGAGGTTGGAGGATATGGGGCCTTGTTACATGGGATAAGGAGAAATTCATGGAGATTGGCCGGTTTCTTTGAATTTAAAATGCTTGGTCGATCTCCCCTTTAGGCGCCCATTTGAAGGTGACGTGGCTGATGATGTGGCATCCTTGGTGGCTGCTTTGTTGGCATGGTGATGTGGAATTCCAGCTTGGTGGACCAAGGTCTTGATTTGGAAGCTCCAAGTGGTTTGGTGAACCTCAACTTGAAGTAGCTTGGACTTGATTTAAATAAACCTAATGGAACTCTAATTGAGTTCTTATTTGAGCCCAGATTGAGACAGGACATAATTACAGGACTCGATTGGACATAATTACAGGATTCATGAAATTGAAACTAAGTAATTACAGGACTCTTAAAAGTAAATTACCCTTTACAAGAAAAATTTAGCCTAGTGATCTTCGATCTAAAGTGGAATCAGGTTAACCTTATTTGAGCGGGGTTTTATTCTGCTTCTGCTTCTGGTGTCCACACCAATTCTCCTGGGGTGGGCAGAACTCGACCCAGTCGAGTATGGTTCAGTTTTGCCCTAGTAATGCTCGAACAAGTCTAGGTTAAGTCTTTGCAGGTCCTCTCGAGTAATCCAAGAGTTGTCGGACTCAGGTCGACCTTGCCATTGAACCAGGTATCGCTGATAGTCCTTATTCCTGGTAGTAATGGTCTTGTCATCCAGGATTCTCTCAATCCTCTCTCTCCGCTCAGGTAGGGTTGGTGGTGGAGACTCGGAAATATGTTCACTCTCAATGAAAGTTTCTGGCCCAAAAGGCTCACTAGGTATTAGTACTGGTTCTTTGTATTCTACTAGGTCTGAAATATTAAAGGTTGTACTAATACCCATATCAGGTGGAAGTTCCAAAACATACGCATTAGGCCCTATTTTCTTTAAGATCTTGAAAGGTCCCGCTCCGTGGGCATGCAGCTTCTTTATGGTTCCAGAGGGGAACTGTTCAGGGTTGAGCCTAATCATCGCATAATCCCCTTCACAGAATTCTTTAGCCCTCTTATGTGAATCAGCTAAATGTTTGTAAGTCTCATTGCTCAGTTTGATCTTATTACTGATTTCTTTATGCAAATTTGTGACATGCTGTGTGAAAGATTTAGCAGACTCAGAAATTTACACAAGCACTTACAAAATGCAGACTGAACTAGGCATCCTTATTGAGAGGAATTTTATTGGACTTTCTAGGACCTAAACCTAAGAGATTAATGACTCTCTAGGTTTGACCCTGGTCTGGTATGCACATGAGAATTTATCATGGGTTTCTAGCAAATGCCATAAGGTTTTCCAAAAGTAGGTAGTAAAAGGAATAGGCTTTAAAAGCTCATGCATCCTAGTAATCTCATCAAAATGAAACTTAATGGCTCTAAAATTATGATAAGACTCAGGGAAAGGTAGGAAATAGGAATCCGAGACTTGGGATAATTTAGGAAAATCTTGAAATAGACCTTGGTTACTCATGATGACCTTAAGATTAGAATTTTGATCTACAGGCGAGATGCTTCTAGGTAGTTGAAGGTCATCAGGAAAGTCTTCTAGAATAATGATTGGGTTCTTCTTAGGTACCTGAAGGAGTTCTTGTGTCGAAGCTAAAGTATTGGATTCTTCCTGAGGGCATTGTCTTACGGGAACCAAGTCCTCACTAAATTTTGGTTGTTCTGATGTTTCAGGACTAGGCTCAATAATCTTTTCTTTACCAAAGGTTTCCTCAGGTAAGGTACTAAAGTTGTTCTCTTCACAGTCTTCCCCTTCATTTTCATCTATTAAACTTTTGTCGGTCTCATACATATATTTACTAGTTTCAAATTTGCCTTCTTCCTTCCCTAGCCCTTCAGTTTGAGGATACCCTAAGTCTTGAGTATTCATGAACTCAACTTGTACTTCAGAATTCTTACTCCTATCATTCATATGAGCTAATGGGAAAGTAGGAGTTGGTTGGTCTAAGGAAAATTGTTTAGCCAGCATTTGGTTCAATTGGGCCATTAGATCATTTAGGCCTTTCAGCATGGTTTCAAGATTCGGGTCCATGGCTACACTGGACTGGGCTTGGATTGGTGAATATGGTGTCCCTGCTCTAGTTGTCATGCATGCAAATGGACTCAAGCTCGAGCTAAGGTTTCCTAGACCTAGAGCACAAAATAGAGGTCTAATTAAGTGAACCAACTAGCTAGTAGTACTTATGGGACTTAGCCAGGTAGGTGGTGGGGAGTGAAGGTCCCTGATTGCCAACCTTAGACACCAATATGAGATTGGCCAGGTAGGCGGACCAAATCACAAGCCCTGATGCACCAATCCTAGACACCAAGCCAGTAAGCACACACCAATTAGCTGACACAGTTAACTTGACCCTAACCTGAACCTAATTTGTTGGTGTCCCTAACCCACTAGGGCAATTAATGTTCTACTCAATTTTAATTAATGGGCTGGGATCGATATGCTGGTTGGTGATTTTTGGGCTAGGAACAGGTGATGAAATCCTTACCCTATGTCAAATTGATGCCCTTAATTTGATTTCTCATGAGATGAATGAAATGCAAAGGTGCTGCAAAAGTGTGTTGCAGTTTGAAAGTGGTGTGGAAAACGTGATGAAAAAAATGTCCAAAAATTCTAAAAAATTCACAGAGGATTCCTAACTTATATGTTTCAATGCAGGTGAAAGAAATTTTAAAACTAAAATCTATACTACACTAAGCAGATCCTACAATTGAAGATAAATAAAAAGGACAGAACAGAACCCTAATGACAGTGTCGAACTGCAGAAATTTTCATTTTTTTTATAATTTTTTTATGATGATGAAATTTAATATGGTGATAACTGACTTAAAAAGGAACAAGAAAAAAAATAGTTCAACAAAAAATTAGTGACTTGCCTTTGGAGCTGCAGACGGATTACAGTAAATAGATGCAAGTTTTCAGAAAACAGAACCTAATCAAACAAGTGCAATGGCTTACCCAAACTTCAATCTAAAAAATTCACGTTCGGCCAGGGGCTCATTATTCCCATGGGTCGTGACAGTGTACTGGAGTACACCCGCTCAGGAGGCGTGAATTTTAGATCTTGCTTGGATTTAAAGAAAACTATTCTACCCTAATGCAACCATGCTCTGAAACCAATTTGATGCGGCAAGCATATGATTAATGTTTTGAATATGGTTTGTAGAGCAAAGAAACCTAATTATACTAGCATTGTACTCATCATAATAAGACTTAAGGATTATAAGAAATTGGACTTTTACTTGATTAGACACAATCCTAAACTAAGAAGGAAGAAGATCTAGACAATAGGGGCTAATGATTGTGGACTTACCTTGATGAGCTTTCCAACCTTCTTTTGATTCATACCTTGAAACTACCAATGCTCAGAACTGAAGAATCTGGATAACAGAGATCAGAACCCTGGACTTGGGGCTTCAGCTTGTTTGTTCTTTGTTAAGGTGAACCCAGCCCACAACTCAAAGACTTCGAAGGACCCTGCAAGGAAGATCAAAGTTAAAGAAGAAGGATAGGAACATATAGAAGGGATGGAAGAATTGATGAACTAAGAACAGAAATTTGAGTAGATCTGGCCGACTCCAATGCCTTCACTTAAGCTTGGAAGATGCTTTGCTAGGGAAAAAGAATGGCTTTGGCGTGGAGGAAGAGGATGGAAAACTTTCACATAAGAAAAAAATACAAGACAACTTCTACTTCCAAAATTTCAACTTCAATTTTCATTCATTCCCAAAATCAAATCCCCTTTTACAATGGGGCATCCAAGGCTTTTTAATATCCTTACAAAACTTTTGAAATTTGAAAACTCCCCAAATTGTGGAGGATTACAAGGGAGGTTGGAGGATATGGGGCCTTGTTACATGGGATAAGGAGAAATTCAAGGAGATTCTCCCCAAATTATGGAGGATTACAAGGGAGGTTGGAGGATATGGGGCCTTGTTACATGGGATAAGGAGAAATTCATGGAGATTGGCCGGTTTCTTTGAATTTAAAATGCTTGGTCGATCTCCCCTTTAGGCGCCCATTTGAAGGTGACGTGGCTGATGATGTGGCATCCTTGGTGGCTGCTTTGTTGGCATGGTGATGTGGAATTCCAGCTTGGTGGACCAAGGTCTTGATTTGGAAGCTCCAAGTGGTTTGGTGAACCTCAACTTGAAGTAGCTTGGACTTGATTTAAATAAACCTAATGGAACTCTAATTGAGTTCTTATTTGAGCCCAGATTGAGACAGGACATAATTACAGGACTCGATTGGACATAATTACAGGATTCATGAAATTGAAACTAAGTAATTACAGGACTCTTAAAAGTAAATTACCCTTTACAAGAAAAAATTTAGCCTAGTGATCTTCGATCTAAAGTGGAATCAGGTTAACCTTATTTGAGCGGGGTTTTATTCTGCTTCTGCTTCTGGTGTCCACACCAATTCTCCTGGGGTGGGCAGAACTCGACCCAGTCGAGTATGGTTCAGTTTTGCCCTAGTAATGCTCGAACAAGTCTAGGTTAAGTCTTTGCAGGTCCTCTCGAGTAATCCAAGAGTTGTCGGACTCAGGTCGACCTTGCCATTGAACCAGGTATCGCTGATAGTCCTTATTCCTGGTAGTAATGGTCTTGTCATCCAGGATTCTCTCAATCCTCTCTCTCCGCTCAGGTAGGGTTGGTGGTGGAGACTCGGAAATATGTTCACTCTCAATGAAAGTTTCTGGCCCAAAAGGCTCACTAGGTATTAGTACTGGTTCTTTGTATTCTACTAGGTCTGAAATATTAAAGGTTGTACTAATACCCATATCAGGTGGAAGTTCCAAAACATACGCATTAGGCCCTATTTTCTTTAAGATCTTGAAAGGTCCCGCTCCGTGGGCATGCAGCTTCTTTATGGTTCCAGAGGGGAACTGTTCAGGGTTGAGCCTAATCATCGCATAATCCCCTTCACAGAATTCTTTAGCCCTCTTATGTGAATCAGCTAAATGTTTGTAAGTCTCATTGCTCAGTTTGATCTTATTACTGATTTCTTTATGCAAATTTGTGACATGCTGTGTGAAAGATTTAGCAGACTCAGAAATTTACACAAGCACTTACAAAATGCAGACTGAACTAGGCATCCTTATTGAGAGGAATTTTATTGGACTTTCTAGGACCTAAACCTAAGAGATTAATGACTCTCTAGGTTTGACCCTGGTCTGGTATGCACATGAGAATTTATCATGGGTTTCTAGCAAATGCCATAAGGTTTTCCAAAAGTAGGTAGTAAAAGGAATAGGCTTTAAAAGCTCATGCATCCTAGTAATCTCATCAAAATGAAACTTAATGGCTCTAAAATTATGATAAGACTCAGGGAAAGGTAGGAAATAGGAATCCGAGACTTGGGATAATTTAGGAAAATCTTGAAATAGACCTTGGTTACTCATGATGACCTTAAGATTAGAATTTTGATCTACAGGCGAGATGCTTCTAGGTAGTTGAAGGTCATCAGGAAAGTCTTCTAGAATAATGATTGGGTTCTTCTTAGGTACCTGAAGGAGTTCTTGTGTCGAAGCTAAAGTATTGGATTCTTCCTGAGGGCATTGTCTTACGGGAACCAAGTCCTCACTAAATTTTGGTTGTTCTGATGTTTCAGGACTAGGCTCAATAATCTTTTCTTTACCAAAGGTTTCCTCAGGTAAGGTACTAAAGTTGTTCTCTTCACAGTCTTCCCCTTCATTTTCATCTATTAAACTTTTGTCGGTCTCATACATATATTTACTAGTTTCAAATTTGCCTTCTTCCTTCCCTAGCCCTTCAGTTTGAGGATACCCTAAGTCTTGAGTATTCATGAACTCAACTTGTACTTCAGAATTCTTACTCCTATCATTCATATGAGCTAATGGGAAAGTAGGAGTTGGTTGGTCTAAGGAAAATTGTTTAGCCAGCATTTGGTTCAATTGGGCCATTAGATCATTTAGGCCTTTCAGCATGGTTTCAAGATTCGGGTCCATGGCTACACTGGACTGGGCTTGGATTGGTGAATATGGTGTCCCTGCTCTAGTTGTCATGCATGCAAATGGACTCAAGCTCGAGCTAAGGTTTCCTAGACCTAGAGCACAAATAGAGGTCTAATTAAGTGAACCAACTAGCTAGTAGTACTTATGGGACTTAGCCAGGTAGGTGGTGGGGAGTGAAGGTCCCTGATTGCCAACCTTAGACACCAATATGAGATTGGCCAGGTAGGCGGACCAAATCACAAGCCCTGATGCACCAATCCTAGACACCAAGCCAGTAAGCACACACCAATTAGCTGACACAGTTAACTTGACCCTAACCTGAACCTAATTTGTTGGTGTCCCTAACCCACTAGGGCAATTAATGTTCTACTCAATTTTAATTAATGGGCTGGGATCGATATGCTGGTTGGTGATTTTTGGGCTAGGAACAGGTGATGAAATCCTTACCCTATGTCAAATTGATGCCCTTAATTTGATTTCTCATGAGATGAATGAAATGCAAAGGTGCTGCAAAAGTGTGTTGCAGTTTGAAAGTGGTGTGGAAAACGTGATGAAAAAAATGTCCAAAAATTCTAAAAAATTCACAGAGGATTCCTAACTTATATGTTTCAATGCAGGTGAAAGAAATTTTAAAACTAAAATCTATACTACACTAAGCAGATCCTACAATTGAAGATAAATAAAAAGGACAGAACAGAACCCTAATGACAGTGTCGAACTGCAGAAATTTTCATTTTTTTTATAATTTTTTTATGATGATGAAATTTAATATGGTGATAACTGACTTAAAAAGGAACAAGAAAAAAATAGTTCAACAAAAAATTAGTGACTTGCCTTTGGAGCTGCAGACGGATTACAGTAAATAGATGCAAGTTTTCAGAAAACAGAACCTAATCAAACAAGTGCAATGGCTTACCCAAACTTCAATCTAAAAAATTCACGTTCGGCCAGGGGCTCATTATTCCCATGGGTCGTGACAGTGTACTGGAGTACACCCGCTCAGGAGGCGTGAATTTTAGATCTTGCTTGGATTTAAAGAAAACTATTCTACCCTAATGCAACCATGCTCTGAAACCAATTTGATGCGGCAAGCATATGATTAATGTTTTGAATATGGTTTGTAGAGCAAAGAAACCTAATTATACTAGCATTGTACTCATCATAATAAGACTTAAGGATTATAAGAAATTGGACTTTTACTTGATTAGACACAATCCTAAACTAAGAAGGAAGAAGATCTAGACAATAGGGGCTAATGATTGTGGACTTACCTTGATGAGCTTTCCAACCTTCTTTTGATTCATACCTTGAAACTACCAATGCTCAGAACTGAAGAATCTGGATAACAGAGATCAGAACCCTGGACTTGGGCTTCAGCTTGTTTGTTCTTTGTTAAGGTGAACCCAGCCCACAACTCAAAGACTTCGAAGGACCCTGCAATGAAGATCAAAGTTAAAGAAGAAGGATAGGAACATATAGAAGGGATGGAAGAATTGATGAACTAAGAACAGAAATTTGAGTAGATCTGGCCGACTCCAATGCCTTCACTTAAGCTTGGAAGATGCTTTGCTAGGGAAAAAGAATGGCTTTGGCGTGGAGGAAGAGGATGGAAAACTTTCACATAAGAAAAAAATACAAGACAACTTCTACTTCCAAAATTTCAACTTCAATTTTCATTCATTCCCAAAATCAAATCCCCTTTTACAATGGGGCATCCAAGGCTTTTTAATAGCCTTACAAAACTTTTGAAATTTGAAAACTCCCCAAATTGTGGAGGATTACAAGGGAGGTTGGAGGATATGGGGCCTTGTTACATGGGATAAGGAGAAATTCAAGGAGATTCTCCCCAAATTATGGAGGATTACAAGGGAGGTTGGAGGATATGGGGCCTTGTTACATGGGATAAGGAGAAATTCATGGAGATTGGCCGGTTTCTTTGAATTTAAAATGCTTGGTCGATCTCCCCTTTAGGCGCCCATTTGAAGGTGACGTGGCTGATGATGTGGCATCCTTGGTGGCTGCTTTGTTGGCATGGTGATGTGGAATTCCAGCTTGGTGGACCAAGGTCTTGATTTGGAAGCTCCAAGTGGTTTGGTGAACCTCAACTTGAAGTAGCTTGGACTTGATTTAAATAAACCTAATGGAACTCTAATTGAGTTCTTATTTGAGCCCAGATTGAGACAGGACATAATTACAGGACTCGATTGGACATAATTACAGGATTCATGAAATTGAAACTAAGTAATTACAGGACTCTTAAAAGTAAATTACCCTTTACAAGAAAAAATTTAGCCTAGTGATCTTCGATCTAAAGTGGAATCAGGTTAACCTTATTTGAGCTGGGTTTTATTCTGCTTCTGCTTCTGGTGTCCACACCAATTCTCCTGGGGTGGGCAGAACTCGACCCAGTCGAGTATGGTTCAGTTTTGCCCTAGTAATGCTCGAACAAGTCTAGGTTAAGTCTTTGCAGGTCCTCTCGAGTAATCCAAGAGTTGTCGGACTCAGGTCGACCTTGCCATTGAACCAGGTATCGCTGATAGTCCTTATTCCTGGTAGTAATGGTCTTGTCATCCAGGATTCTCTCAATCCTCTCTCTCCGCTCAGGTAGGGTTGGTGGTGGAGACTCGGAAATATGTTCACTCTCAATGAAAGTTTCTGGCCCAAAAGGCTCACTAGGTATTAGTACTGGTTCTTTGTATTCTACTAGGTCTGAAATATTAAAGGTTGTACTAATACCCATATCAGGTGGAAGTTCCAAAACATACGCATTAGGCCCTATTTTCTTTAAGATCTTGAAAGGTCCCGCTCCGTGGGCATGCAGCTTCTTTATGGTTCCAGAGGGGAACTGTTCAGGGTTGAGCCTAATCATCGCATAATCCCCTTCACAGAATTCTTTAGCCCTCTTATGTGAATCAGCTAAATGTTTGTAAGTCTCATTGCTCAGTTTGATCTTATTACTGATTTCTTTATGCAAATTTGTGACATGCTGTGTGAAAGATTTAGCAGACTCAGAAATTTACACAAGCACTTACAAAATGCAGACTGAACTAGGCATCCTTATTGAGAGGAATTTTATTGGACTTTCTAGGACCTAAACCTAAGAGATTAATGACTCTCTAGGTTTGACCCTGGTCTGGTATGCACATGAGAATTTATCATGGGTTTCTAGCAAATGCCATAAGGTTTTCCAAAAGTAGGTAGTAAAAGGAATAGGCTTTAAAAGCTCATGCATCCTAGTAATCTCATCAAAATGAAACTTAATGGCTCTAAAATTATGATAAGACTCAGGGAAAGGTAGGAAATAGGAATCCGAGACTTGGGATAATTTAGGAAATCTTGAAATAGACCTTGGTTACTCATGATGACCTTAAGATTAGAATTTTGATCTACAGGCGAGATGCTTCTAGGTAGTTGAAGGTCATCAGGAAAGTCTTCTAGAATAATGATTGGGTTCTTCTTAGGTACCTGAAGGAGTTCTTGTGTCGAAGCTAAAGTATTGGATTCTTCCTGAGGGCATTGTCTTACGGGAACCAAGTCCTCACTAAATTTTGGTTGTTCTGATGTTTCAGGACTAGGCTCAATAATCTTTTCTTTACCAAAGGTTTCCTCAGGTAAGGTACTAAAGTTGTTCTCTTCACAGTCTTCCCCTTCATTTTCATCTATTAAACTTTTGTCGGTCTCATACATATATTTACTAGTTTCAAATTTGCCTTCTTCCTTCCCTAGCCCTTCAGTTTGAGGATACCCTAAGTCTTGAGTATTCATGAACTCAACTTGTACTTCAGAATTCTTACTCCTATCATTCATATGAGCTAATGGGAAAGTAGGAGTTGGTTGGTCTAAGGAAAATTGTTTAGCCAGCATTTGGTTCAATTGGGCCATTAGATCATTTAGGCCTTTCAGCATGGTTTCAAGATTCGGGTCCATGGCTACACTGGACTGGGCTTGGATTGGTGAATATGGTGTCCCTGCTCTAGTTGTCATGCATGCAAATGGACTCAAGCTCGAGCTAAGGTTTCCTAGACCTAGAGCACAAATTAGAGGTCTAATTAAGTGAACCAACTAGCTAGTAGTACTTATGGGACTTAGCCAGGTAGGTGGTGGGGAGTGAAGGTCCCTGATTGCCAACCTTAGACACCAATATGAGATTGGCCAGGTAGGCGGACCAAATCACAAGCCCTGATGCACCAATCCTAGACACCAAGCCAGTAAGCACACACCAATTAGCTGACACAGTTAACTTGACCCTAACCTGAACCTAATTTGTTGGTGTCCCTAACCCACTAGGGCAATTAATGTTCTACTCAATTTTAATTAATGGGCTGGGATCGATATGCTGGTTGGTGATTTTTGGGCTAGGAACAGGTGATGAAATCCTTACCCTATGTCAAATTGATGCCCTTAATTTGATTTCTCATGAGATGAATGAAATGCAAAGGTGCTGCAAAAGTGTGTTGCAGTTTGAAAGTGGTGTGGAAAACGTGATGAAAAAAATGTCCAAAAATTCTAAAAAATTCACAGAGGATTCCTAACTTATATGTTTCAATGCAGGTGAAAGAAATTTTAAAACTAAAATCTATACTACACTAAGCAGATCCTACAATTGAAGATAAATAAAAAGGACAGAACAGAACCCTAATGACAGTGTCGAACTGCAGAAATTTTCATTTTTTTTATAATTTTTTTATGATGATGAAATTTAATATGGTGATAACTGACTTAAAAAGGAACAAGAAAAAAATAGTTCAACAAAAATTAGTGACTTGCCTTTGGAGCTGCAGACGGATTACAGTAAATAGATGCAAGTTTTCAGAAAACAGAACCTAATCAAACAAGTGCAATGGCTTACCCAAACTTCAATCTAAAAAATTCACGTTCGGCCAGGGGCTCATTATTCCCATGGGTCGTGACAGTGTACTGGAGTACACCCGCTCAGGAGGCGTGAATTTTAGATCTTGCTTGGATTTAAAGAAAACTATTCTACCCTAATGCAACCATGCTCTGAAACCAATTTGATGCGGCAAGCATATGATTAATGTTTTGAATATGGTTTGTAGAGCAAAGAAACCTAATTATACTAGCATTGTACTCATCATAATAAGACTTAAGGATTATAAGAAATTGGACTTTTACTTGATTAGACACAATCCTAAACTAAGAAGGAAGAAGATCTAGACAATAGGGGCTAATGATTGTGGACTTACCTTGATGAGCTTTCCAACCTTCTTTTGATTCATACCTTGAAACTACCAATGCTCAGAACTGAAGAATCTGGATAACAGAGATCAGAACCCTGGACTTGGGCTTCAGCTTGTTTGTTCTTTGTTAAGGTGAACCCAGCCCACAACTCAAAGACTTCGAAGGACCCTGCAATGAAGATCAAAGTTAAAGAAGAAGGATAGGAACATATAGAAGGGATGGAAGAATTGATGAACTAAGAACAGAAATTTGAGTAGATCTGGCCGACTCCAATGCCTTCACTTAAGCTTGGAAGATGCTTTGCTAGGGAAAAAGAATGGCTTTGGCGTGGAGGAAGAGGATGGAAAACTTTCACATAAGAAAAAAATACAAGACAACTTCTACTTCCAAAATTTCAACTTCAATTTTCATTCATTCCCAAAATCAAATCCCCTTTTACAATGGGGCATCCAAGGCTTTTTAATAGCCTTACAAAACTTTTGAAATTTGAAAACTCCCCAAATTGTGGAGGATTACAAGGGAGGTTGGAGGATATGGGGCCTTGTTACATGGGATAAGGAGAAATTCAAGGAGATTCTCCCCAAATTATGGAGGATTACAAGGGAGGTTGGAGGATATGGGGCCTTGTTACATGGGATAAGGAGAAATTCATGGAGATTGGCCGGTTTCTTTGAATTTAAAATGCTTGGTCGATCTCCCCTTTAGGCGCCCATTTGAAGGTGACGTGGCTGATGATGTGGCATCCTTGGTGGCTGCTTTGTTGGCATGGTGATGTGGAATTCCAGCTTGGTGGACCAAGGTCTTGATTTGGAAGCTCCAAGTGGTTTGGTGAACCTCAACTTGAAGTAGCTTGGACTTGATTTAAATAAACCTAATGGAACTCTAATTGAGTTCTTATTTGAGCCCAGATTGAGACAGGACATAATTACAGGACTCGATTGGACATAATTACAGGATTCATGAAATTGAAACTAAGTAATTACAGGACTCTTAAAAGTAAATTACCCTTTACAAGAAAAAATTTAGCCTAGTGATCTTCGATCTAAAGTGGAATCAGGTTAACCTTATTTGAGCGGGGTTTTATTCTGCTTCTGCTTCTGGTGTCCACACCAATTCTCCTGGGGTGGGCAGAACTCGACCCAGTCGAGTATGGTTCAGTTTTGCCCTAGTAATGCTCGAACAAGTCTAGGTTAAGTCTTTGCAGGTCCTCTCGAGTAATCCAAGAGTTGTCGGACTCAGGTCGACCTTGCCATTGAACCAGGTATCGCTGATAGTCCTTATTCCTGGTAGTAATGGTCTTGTCATCCAGGATTCTCTCAATCCTCTCTCTCCGCTCAGGTAGGGTTGGTGGTGGAGACTCGGAAATATGTTCACTCTCAATGAAAGTTTCTGGCCCAAAAGGCTCACTAGGTATTAGTACTGGTTCTTTGTATTCTACTAGGTCTGAAATATTAAAGGTTGTACTAATACCCATATCAGGTGGAAGTTCCAAAACATACGCATTAGGCCCTATTTTCTTTAAGATCTTGAAAGGTCCCGCTCCGTGGGCATGCAGCTTCTTTATGGTTCCAGAGGGGAACTGTTCAGGGTTGAGCCTAATCATCGCATAATCCCCTTCACAGAATTCTTTAGCCCTCTTATGTGAATCAGCTAAATGTTTGTAAGTCTCATTGCTCAGTTTGATCTTATTACTGATTTCTTTATGCAAATTTGTGACATGCTGTGTGAAAGATTTAGCAGACTCAGAAATTTACACAAGCACTTACAAAATGCAGACTGAACTAGGCATCCTTATTGAGAGGAATTTTATTGGACTTTCTAGGACCTAAACCTAAGAGATTAATGACTCTCTAGGTTTGACCCTGGTCTGGTATGCACATGAGAATTTATCATGGGTTTCTAGCAAATGCCATAAGGTTTTCCAAAAGTAGGTAGTAAAAGGAATAGGCTTTAAAAGCTCATGCATCCTAGTAATCTCATCAAAATGAAACTTAATGGCTCTAAAATTATGATAAGACTCAGGGAAAGGTAGGAAATAGGAATCCGAGACTTGGGATAATTTAGGAAAATCTTGAAATAGACCTTGGTTACTCATGATGACCTTAAGATTAGAATTTTGATCTACAGGCGAGATGCTTCTAGGTAGTTGAAGGTCATCAGGAAAGTCTTCTAGAATAATGATTGGGTTCTTCTTAGGTACCTGAAGGAGTTCTTGTGTCGAAGCTAAAGTATTGGATTCTTCCTGAGGGCATTGTCTTACGGGAACCAAGTCCTCACTAAATTTTGGTTGTTCTGATGTTTCAGGACTAGGCTCAATAATCTTTTCTTTACCAAAGGTTTCCTCAGGTAAGGTACTAAAGTTGTTCTCTTCACAGTCTTCCCCTTCATTTTCATCTATTAAACTTTTGTCGGTCTCATACATATATTTACTAGTTTCAAATTTGCCTTCTTCCTTCCCTAGCCCTTCAGTTTGAGGATACCCTAAGTCTTGAGTATTCATGAACTCAACTTGTACTTCAGAATTCTTACTCCTATCATTCATATGAGCTAATGGGAAAGTAGGAGTTGGTTGGTCTAAGGAAAATTGTTTAGCCAGCATTTGGTTCAATTGGGCCATTAGATCATTTAGGCCTTTCAGCATGGTTTCAAGATTCGGGTCCATGGCTACACTGGACTGGGCTTGGATTGGTGAATATGGTGTCCCTGCTCTAGTTGTCATGCATGCAAATGGACTCAAGCTCGAGCTAAGGTTTCCTAGACCTAGAGCACAAATTAGAGGTCTAATTAAGTGAACCAACTAGCTAGTAGTACTTATGGGACTTAGCCAGGTAGGTGGTGGGGAGTGAAGGTCCCTGATTGCCAACCTTAGACACCAATATGAGATTGGCCAGGTAGGCGGACCAAATCACAAGCCCTGATGCACCAATCCTAGACACCAAGCCAGTAAGCACACACCAATTAGCTGACACAGTTAACTTGACCCTAACCTGAACCTAATTTGTTGGTGTCCCTAACCCACTAGGGCAATTAATGTTCTACTCAATTTTAATTAATGGGCTGGGATCGATATGCTGGTTGGTGATTTTTGGGCTAGGAACAGGTGATGAAATCCTTACCCTATGTCAAATTGATGCCCTTAATTTGATTTCTCATGAGATGAATGAAATGCAAAGGTGCTGCAAAAGTGTGTTGCAGTTTGAAAGTGGTGTGGAAAACGTGATGAAAAAAATGTCCAAAAATTCTAAAAAATTCACAGAGGATTCCTAACTTATATGTTTCAATGCAGGTGAAAGAAATTTTAAAACTAAAATCTATACTACACTAAGCAGATCCTACAATTGAAGATAAATAAAAAGGACAGAACAGAACCCTAATGACAGTGTCGAACTGCAGAAATTTTCATTTTTTTTATAATTTTTTTATGATGATGAAATTTAATATGGTGATAACTGACTTAAAAAGGAACAAGAAAAAAAATAGTTCAACAAAAAATTAGTGACTTGCCTTTGGAGCTGCAGACGGATTACAGTAAATAGATGCAAGTTTTCAGAAAACAGAACCTAATCAAACAAGTGCAATGGCTTACCCAAACTTCAATCTAAAAAATTCACGTTTGGCCAGGGGCTCATTATTCCCATGGGTCGTGACAGTGTACTGGAGTACACCCGCTCAGGAGGCGTGAATTTTAGATCTTGCTTGGATTTAAAGAAAACTATTCTACCCTAATGCAACCATGCTCTGAAACCAATTTGATGCGGCAAGCATATGATTAATGTTTTGAATATGGTTTGTAGAGCAAAGAAACCTAATTATACTAGCATTGTACTCATCATAATAAGACTTAAGGATTATAAGAAATTGGACTTTTACTTGATTAGACACAATCCTAAACTAAGAAGGAAGAAGATCTAGACAATAGGGGCTAATGATTGTGGACTTACCTTGATGAGCTTTCCAACCTTCTTTTGATTCATACCTTGAAACTACCAATGCTCAGAACTGAAGAATCTGGATAACAGAGATCAGAACCCTGGACTTGGGGCTTCAGCTTGTTTATTCTTTGTTAAGGTGAACCCAGCCCACAACTCAAAGACTTCGAAGGACCCTGCAATGAAGATCAAAGTTAAAGAAGAAGGATAGGAACATATAGAAGGGATGGAAGAATTGATGAACTAAGAACAGAAATTTGAGTAGATCTGGCCGACTCCAATGCCTTCACTTAAGCTTGGAAGATGCTTTGCTAGGGAAAAAGAATGGCTTTGGCGTGGAGGAAGAGGATGGAAAACTTTCACATAAGAAAAAATACAAGACAACTTCTACTTCCAAAATTTCAACTTCAATTTTCATTCATTCCCAAAATCAAATCCCCTTTTACAATGGGGCATCCAAGGCTTTTTAATAGCCTTACAAAACTTTTGAAATTTGAAAACTCCCCAAATTGTGGAGGATTACAAGGGAGGTTGGAGGATATGGGGCCTTGTTACATGGGATAAGGAGAAATTCAAGGAGATTCTCCCCAAATTATGGAGGATTACAAGGGAGGTTGGAGGATATGGGGCCTTGTTACATGGGATAAGGAGAAATTCATGGAGATTGGCCGGTTTCTTTGAATTTAAAATGCTTGGTCGATCTCCCCTTTAGGCGCCCATTTGAAGGTGACGTGGCTGATGATGTGGCATCCTTGGTGGCTGCTTTGTTGGCATGGTGATGTGGAATTCCAGCTTGGTGGACCAAGGTCTTGATTTGGAAGCTCCAAGTGGTTTGGTGAACCTCAACTTGAAGTAGCTTGGACTTGATTTAAATAAACCTAATGGAACTCTAATTGAGTTCTTATTTGAGCCCAGATTGAGACAGGACATAATTACAGGACTCGATTGGACATAATTACAGGATTCATGAAATTGAAACTACGTAATTACAGGACTCTTAAAAGTAAATTACCCTTTACAAGAAAAAATTTAGCCTAGTGATCTTCGATCTAAAGTGGAATCAGGTTAACCTTATTTGAGCGGGGTTTTATTCTGCTTCTGCTTCTGGTGTCCACACCAATTCTCCTGGGGTGGGCAGAACTCGACCCAGTCGAGTATGGTTCAGTTTTGCCCTAGTAATGCTCGAACAAGTCTAGGTTAAGTCTTTGCAGGTCCTCTCGAGTAATCCAAGAGTTGTCGGACTCAGGTCGACCTTGCCATTGAACCAGGTATCGCTGATAGTCCTTATTCCTGGTAGTAATGGTCTTGTCATCCAGGATTCTCTCAATCCTCTCTCTCCGCTCAGGTAGGGTTGGTGGTGGAGACTCGGAAATATGTTCACTCTCAATGAAAGTTTCTGGCCCAAAAGGCTCACTAGGTATTAGTACTGGTTCTTTGTATTCTACTAGGTCTGAAATATTAAAGGTTGTACTAATACCCATATCAGGTGGAAGTTCCAAAACATACGCATTAGGCCCTATTTTCTTTAAGATCTTGAAAGGTCCCGCTCCGTGGGCATGCAGCTTCTTTATGGTTCCAGAGGGGAACTGTTCAGGGTTGAGCCTAATCATCGCATAATCCCCTTCACAGAATTCTTTAGCCCTCTTATGTGAATCAGCTAAATGTTTGTAAGTCTCATTGCTCAGTTTGATCTTATTACTGATTTCTTTATGCAAATTTGTGACATGCTGTGTGAAAGATTTAGCAGACTCAGAAATTTACACAAGCACTTACAAAATGCAGACTGAACTAGGCATCCTTATTGAGAGGAATTTTATTGGACTTTCTAGGACCTAAACCTAAGAGATTAATGACTCTCTAGGTTTGACCCTGGTCTGGTATGCACATGAGAATTTATCATGGGTTTCTAGCAAATGCCATAAGGTTTTCCAAAAGTAGGTAGTAAAAGGAATAGGCTTTAAAAGCTCATGCATCCTAGTAATCTCATCAAAATGAAACTTAATGGCTCTAAAATTATGATAAGACTCAGGGAAAGGTAGGAAATAGGAATCCGAGACTTGGGATAATTTAGGAAAATCTTGAAATAGACCTTGGTTACTCATGATGACCTTAAGATTAGAATTTTGATCTACAGGCGAGATGCTTCTAGGTAGTTGAAGGTCATCAGGAAAGTCTTCTAGAATAATGATTGGGTTCTTCTTAGGTACCTGAAGGAGTTCTTGTGTCGAAGCTAAAGTATTGGATTCTTCCTGAGGGCATTGTCTTACGGGAACCAAGTCCTCACTAAATTTTGGTTGTTCTGATGTTTCAGGACTAGGCTCAATAATCTTTTCTTTACCAAAGGTTTCCTCAGGTAAGGTACTAAAGTTATTCTCTTCACATTCTTCCCCTTCATTTTCATCTATTAAACTTTTGTCGGTCTCATACATATATTTACTAGTTTCAAATTTGCCTTCTTCCTTCCCTAGCCCTTCAGTTTGAGGATACCCTAAGTCTTGAGTATTCATGAACTCAACTTGTACTTCAGAATTCTTACTCCTATCATTCATATGAGCTAATGGGAAAGTAGGAGTTGGTTGGTCTAAGGAAAATTGTTTAGCCAGCATTTGGTTCAATTGGGCCATTAGATCATTTAGGCCTTTCAGCATGGTTTCAAGATTCGGGTCCATGGCTACACTGGACTGGGCTTGGATTGGTGAATATGGTGTCCCTGCTCTAGTTGTCATGCATGCAAATGGACTCAAGCTCGAGCTAAGGTTTCCTAGACCTAGAGCACAAATTAGAGGTCTAATTAAGTGAACCAACTAGTTAGTAGTACTTATGGGACTTAGCCAGGTAGGTGGTGGGGAGTGAAGGTCCCTGATTGCCAACCTTAGACACCAATATGAGATTGGCCAGGTAGGCGGACCAAATCACAAGCCCTGATGCACCAATCCTAGACACCAAGCCAGTAAGCACACACCAATTAGCTGACACAGTTAACTTGAACCTAATTTGTTGGTGTCCCTAACCCACTAGGGCAATTAATGTTCTACTCAATTTTAATTAATGGGCTGGGATCGATATGCTGGTTGGTGATTTTTGGGCTAGGAACAGGTGATGAAATCCTTACCCTATGTCAAATTGATGCCCTTAATTTGATTTCTCATGAGATGAATGAAATGCAAAGGTGCTGCAAAAGTGTGTTGCAGTTTGAAAGTGGTGTGGAAAACGTGATGAAAAAAATGTCCAAAAATTCTAAAAAATTCACAGAGGATTCCTAACTTATATGTTTCAATGCAGGTGAAAGAAATTTTAAAACTAAAATCTATACTACTCTAAGCAGATCCTACAATTGAAGATAAATAAAAAGGACAGAACAGAACCCTAATGACAGTGTCGAACTGCAGAAATTTTCATTTTTTTTATAATTTTTTTATGATGATGAAATTTAATATGGTGATAACTGACTTAAAAAGGAACAAGAAAAAAAATAGTTCAACAAAAAATTAGTGACTTGCCTTTGGAGCTGCAGACGGATTACAGTAAATAGATGCAAGTTTTCAGAAAACAGAACCTAATCAAACAAGTGCAATGGCTTACCCAAACTTCAATCTAAAAAATTCACGTCCGGCCAGGGGCTCATTATTCCCATGGGTCGTGACAGTGTACTGGAGTACACCCGCTCAGGAGGCGAGAATTTTAGATCTTGCTTGGATTTAAAGAAAACTATTCTACCCTAATGCAACCATGCTCTGAAACCAATTTGATGCGGCAAGCATATGATTAATGTTTTGAATATGGTTTGTAGAGCAAAGAAACCTAATTATACTAGCATTGTACTCATCATAATAAGACTTAAGGATTATAAGAAATTGGACTTTTACTTGATTAGACACAATCCTAAACTAAGAAGGAAGAAGATCTAGACAATAGGGGCTAATGATTGTGGACTTACCTTGATGAGCTTTCCAACCTTCTTTTGATTCATACCTTGAAACTACCAATTGGTGTGGCACCAGAAGCCGAAAGAAACTTCACTCCAACAAGGTTAGCCTTATCCAATTTGGATCGAAGATAATTAGGTTACCTTGTATCCTTTAGTTCAAAAATATTTTATTTCAAGAGTCATTTCCTTTTCAAGAGTCCTGTAATTAATTTTGAGTTTCAAATCAAGAGTGTTTATTGAGTCATGTAATTACTTTTAAAATTTCATTTCCTGTAAGTCCATTTCAAGTTTTAAAGTCTAGGTCAGTCAAGTCAGTTCAGTTAAGTTAAGTCTAATTCAGTTGAGTTAAGTCTAATCAAGTCTTAAAGCCATGAAAGCCAGCAACAAGACTCAAATTCTAGACCCCAGAATTTGACCACATGAAGAAGAGAAGACACATCAACCAAGCAAGAGAAAAGGACCATCAACTAGGACCACTGGGCGCCACATGTCATTCTTATCCAAAGTAGAAGACCACCTCACCATGCCACGTCATCAGGTGCCACTTCACCAGCCACCTCATCACCCTTTGGGTGCCAACAAGGAAGATTCAAATTCAAGGAGGTTGGCCACATCCCTCCAAGTCCTCCACCAAATCCTCCAACCCCCCCACATCCCTCCAAACTCTCCACCAAATCCTCCAACCCCCCCTTGTAATCCTCCTTGATTTGGGGAGTTTTTAAATTTCAAAAGCTAGCTTTGTGAGGCTATTAAAAGCCTTGGACACCCATTGTAAAAGGGATTGATTTTTGATGAGATGACTGAAAAAATGAAGTTGAAGTTGAAGTTGTAGTCTTATATTATTTCTTTGAGTGATTGTTCCTAAGCCCCTTTTCCCCCCACTCGAATCTACTTTCTTCTCCAAGCCATCCAACGCCAAGTTCAAGAAGGATACATTGGAGCCAGCCAAACCATCTCAGACTTCCTTCCTTGCTCATAAATTATTCCATCCCTTCCATATGCCTGCTTTCTTCTTCCTTAACTTTTGATCTTCATTGCAGGGTCCTTCGAAGTCTTTGAGTTGTGAACAAGGTTCCCCTTGACAATGAACCACAAGCTGAAGCCCAAGCCCAGCGTTCTGATCTCTGTTATCCGAGTTCTCCAGTCTAGAGCATCGGTAGTTTCAAGGTTTGAAATCATTAGAAGGTTGGAAAGCTCAACAAGGCAAGTCCTCAATCATTAGCCCCTATTGTCTAGATCTTCTTCCTTCTTAGTTTTAGGATTGTGTCTAATCATGTAATAGTCCCTTTTCATGTAATCCTTAAGACTTATTATGATGAGTACAATGCTAGTCTAATTAGGTTTCATTGCTCTACAAACACGAATCAAATCACTAATCATATGCTTGCCGCATCATCTTGGTATCAGAGCATGGTAGAATAAGTTCCTGATTGCATAGCATTAAGTCCTTGAAGTACTTGGATCGGGGGCGTTACCAGGCCGTCCGGTCTTAGAAGAAAGTAGGGTTTAAACACCCTCTCTTCCCATTCCACGGGGATCTCCTAAGGCGTGTCGGGGTGCCATTGTGACTGACCCGTGAAAAAGAAAGCCAAAGGACTTCTTAGATTTCATTTGTGAATTTTGCATTGGGCACGTTCTGTTTTTCTGCTTGCTGTATTTTCTGTAGGCTGACTGTAATCCGCCTGCAACTCCAAAGGCAAGTCATTGATTTTTTATTGAAATATTTTTTTTCTTGTTCCTTTTTAAGTCAGTTATCACCATATTAAATTTCATTATCAGAAAAAAATTATAAAAAAAATGAAAATTTCTGCAGTTTGATACTGTCATTAGGGTTCTGTTCTGTCCTTTTTATTAATCTTCAATTGTAGGATCTGCTTAGAGTAGTACAGATTTTATTTTTAAAATTCATTTCACCTGCATTGAAACATATAAGTTAGGAATCCTCTGTGAATTTTTCAAAATTTTTGGACATTTTTTTCATCACGTTTTCCACACCACTTTCAAACTGCAACACACTTCTGCAGCACCTTTGCATTTCATTCATCTCATGAGAAATCAAATTAAGGGCATCAATTTGACATAGGGTCAGGATTTCATCACCTGTCCCTAGCCCAAAAATCACCAACCAGCATATCGATCCCAGCCCGTTAATTAAAATTGAGTAGAACGTTAATTGCCCTAGTGGGTTAGGGACACCAACAAGTTGGGTTCAGGTTAGGGTCAAGTTAACTGTGTCAGCTAATTGGTGTGTGCTTACTGGCTTGGTGTCTAGGATTGGTGCATCAGGGCTTGTGATTTGGTCCGCCTACCTGGCCAATCTTAGATTGGTGTCTAAGGTTGGCAATCAGGGACCTACACTCCCCTCCACCTACCTGGCTAAGTCCCATAAGTACTACTAGCTAGTTGGTTTACATAATTAGACTTCTAATTTGTGCTCTAGGTCTAGGAAACCTTAGCTCGAACTTGAGTCCATTTGCATGCATGACAACTAGAGCAGGAACACCGTATTCACCAATCCAAGCCCAGTCAAGTGTAGCCATGGACCCGAATCTTGAAACCATGCTGAAAGGCCTAAATGATCTAATGGCACAATTGAACCAAATGCTGGCTAAACAATTTTCCTTAGACCAACCAACTCCTACTTTCCCATTAGCTCATATGAATGATAGGAGTAAGAACCCTGAAGTACAAGTTGAGTTCATGAATACTCAAGACTTAGGGTATCCTCAAACTGAAGGGCTAGGGAAGGAAGAAGGCAAGTCCGAATCTAGTAAATATGTGTATGAGACTAACATAAGTTTAATAGATGAATATGAAGGGGAAGACTGTAAAGAGAACAACTTTAATACCTTACCTGAGGAAACCTTTGGTAAAGAAAAGATTATTGAGCCTAGTCCTGAAACATCAGAACAACCAAAATTTAGTGAGGACTTGGTTCCCGTAAGACAATGCCCTCAGGAAGAACCCAATACTTTAGCTTCGACACAAGAACTCCTTCAAGTACCTGAGAAGAACCCAATCGTTATTTAGAAGACTTTCCTAATTACCTTCAACTACCTAGAAGCATCCCGCCTATAGATCAAAATTCTAATCTTAAGGTCATCATAATTAGCCAAGGTCTGTTTCAAGATTCCCTAAATTATCCAAGTCTCGGATTCCTATTTCCTGCCTTTCCCTGAGTCTTATCATAATTTTAGAGACATTAAGTTTCATTTGGATGAGATTACTAGGATGCATGAGCTTTTAAAGCCTATTCCTTTTGCTACCTACTTTTGGGAAAACCTTATGGCATTTGCTAGGAACCCATGGTAAATTCTCATGTGCATACCAAACCAGGGTCAAACCTAGAGAGTCAATAATCTATTAGGTTTAGGTCCTAGAAAGTCCAATAAAATTCCTCTCAATAAGGATGCCTAGTTCAGTCTGCATTTTGTAAGTGCTTGTGTAATTTTCTAAGTTTGCTGAATCTTTCGCAGAGCATGTCACTAATTTGCATAAAGAAATCAGTAATAAGATCAAACTGAGCAATGAAACTTACAAACACTTAGCTGACTCACATAAGAGGGCTAAAGAATTCTACGAAGGGGATTATGCGATGATTAGGCTCAACCCTGAACGGTTCCCCTCTAGAACCATAAAGAAGCTGCATGCCCGTGGAGCGGGACCTTTCAAGATCTTAAAGAAAATAGGGCCTAATGCATATATTTTGGAACTTCCACCTGATATGGGTATTAGTACAACCTTTAATGCTTCAGACCTAGTAGAATACAAATAACCAGTACTAATACCTAGTGAGCATTTTGGGCCAGAAACTTTCATTGAGAGTGAACATATTTCCGAGTGTCCACCACCAACCCTATCTGAGCGAAGAGAGAGGATTGAGAGAATCCTGGATGACAAGACCATTACTACCAGGAATAAGGACTATCAGCGATACCTGGTTCAATGGCAAGGTTGACCTATGTCCGACAACTCTTGGATTACTCGAGAGGACCTGCAAAGACTTAACCCAGACTTGTTCGAGCATTACCAAGGCAAGACTGAACCATACTCGACTGGGTCGAGTTCTGCCCACCCTAGGAGAATTGGTGTGGACACCAGAAGCCGAAAGAAACTTCACTCCAACAAGGTTAGCCTTATCCCAATTTGGATCGAAGATAATTAGGTTACCTTGTATCCTTAGTTCAAAAATATTTTATTTTCAAGAGTCATTTCCTTTTCAAGAGTCCTGTAATTAATTTGAGTTTCAAATCAAGAGTGTTTATTGAGTCCTGTAATTACTTTTAAAATTTCATTTCCTGTAAGTCCATTTCAAGTTTTAAAGTCTAGGTCAGTCAAGTCAGTTCAGTTAAGTTAAGTCTAATTCAGTTGAGTTAAGTCTAATCAAGTCTTAAAGCCATGAAAGCCAGCAACAAGACTCAAATTCTAGACCCCAGAATTGACCACATGAAGAAGAGAAGACACATCAACCAAGCAAGAGAAAAGGACCATCAACTAGGACCACTGGGTGCCACATGTCATTCTTATCCAAAGTAGAAGACCACCTCACCATGCCACGTCATCAGGTGCCACTTCACCAGCCACCTCATCACCCTTTGGGCGCCAACAAGGAAGATTCAAATTCAAGGAGGTTGGCCACATCCCTCCAAGTCCTCCACCAAATCCTCCAACCCCCCCACACCCTCCAAACTCTCCACCAAATCCTCCAACCCCCCTTGTAATCCTCCTTGATTTGGGGAGTTTTTAAATTTCAAAAGCTAGCTTGTGAGGCTATTAAAAGCCTTGGACACCCAATGTAAAAGGGATTGATTTTTGATGAGATGAATGAAAAAAATGAAGTTGAAGTTGAAGTTGTGTAGTCTATATTATTTCTTTGAGTGATTGTTCCTAAGCCCCTTTTTCCCCCCCTCGAATCTACTTTCTTCTCCAAGCCATCCAACGCAAGTTCAAGAAGATACATTGGAGCCGGCCAAACCATCTCAGACTTCCTTCCTTGCTCATAAATTATTCCATCCCTTCCATATGCCTGCTTTCTTCTTCCTTAACTTTTGATCTTCATTGCAGGGTCCTTCGAAGTCCTTTGAGTTGTGAACAAGGTTCCCCTTGACAATGACCAACAACTGAAGCCCAAGCCCAGCGTTCTGATCTCTGTTATCCGAGTTCTCCATCTAGAGCATCTTATTTCAAGGTTTGAAATCATTAGAAGGTTGGAAAGCTCACAAGGCAAGTCCTCAATCATTAGCCCATTGTCTAGATCTTCTTCCTTCTTAGTTTTAGGATTGTGTCTAATCAAT
>CM038044.1:63136761-63139632 GCA_021397845.1 Areca catechu | reverse complement strand
TGATGGCCAAACTGAAGTAGTGAACCGTAGCCTAGGAAATCTGCTGAGATGTCTTGTTGGTGAAAATACCAGAAATTGGGATTTATACCTACCAAGGGCAGAATTTGCGTACAACGACTCGGTCAATAGGTCTACGGGTAAGAGTCCATTTGAAATTGTACATGGGTACAAACCTCACACACCTCTTGACCTAGTCCCTTTACCTGTCCACACTCGAGTCTCCGAATCTGCTGAGAATTTTGCACAGCATATAAAAGACTTGCATAAAGAAATTCATGCCAAAATAAATTTAAGTAATGAAACTTATAAGAAGTTGGCTGATACTCAAAGGCGAGTCAAGTCTTTTGTTGAGGGAGACTATGTGATGATTAGGTTAAGGCCTGCACGGTTTCCTCCTGGAACCGTTAGAAAGTTACATGCTAGGGGAGCGGACCATTTAGAGTGGTAAAGAGAGTAGGATCCAAGCCTATGTGCTCGAGTTGCCTCCAGAACTAGGCATTAGCTCTACTTTCAACATTACAGACTAAGTAGAGTACAGGGAGCCAGCTGTGATTCCTAGTGAGCCTTTTGAGCCTAACCCTATCATTGAGAGTGATCCCGACCCTGTGTGTCCACCAACAAACTGGCCTGTGAGGAAAGAGCAGATTGAAAAGATCCTGGATGATCAGGTTATCTCTACTCGTAATCGAGGATACCAAAGGTACCTGGTCCGCTGGCAAGGAAGGCCAGATTCTGATGACTCTTGGATCTCCCGAGAAGAATTACAAGAATTGGACCCAGACCTCTTGGAGAGATACCAGAGCCAACTTGAGCCTTACTCGACAGGGTCGAGTTCCCCCACTGGGAGAATTGGTGCGGGCACCAGACTCAGAAGAAGACTTCAGAGCTCCATTTGGATCTCTGATTGACATTGCCCGAGAAATTAGGGTTTGTAATAAAGGTTGACCTGGTCAACCAGTTTATTATTTTATTTATTTCTTGAGTCACCATTTAAATTTTGTTGAGTCATGTTGACTCGGTGCAAGTCCCAATGTGGTTTCAATTTGGTCCAAAATGGTGCCACATTTCTCTTCCAATCAACTCAAGGTCAAGCAAGTGGAGGCCACACTCCAAGCCACACGCCCAGCCACACTCCGAGCACATGCCAGAGTCCAGGAGGCGCCATAGAGGCATCCCAGTGTCATGGTCCCCACATCCAAAGAAGAAAAAATCAAATTGGAGGCTAAATTAAAGGAGGCGCCGACACCTGCCTAATTTACCTAAGCAAAAGAAGGAAAAACTTCTCTTGGAGAAGAAAATCAAAGAAGGACATCCAACCTACTCCTAATTGAAGTTCAAATCAAAATCAAAGAGCTTACTTGGAGTGGAAGAAAAGAAGAAATACCATAAGAAGAAGAGGACTCAAATCCAATCCACTCCAAAGGAGGTGCCATAAAGTTCCAAAACAATTCCTTTATGGCCGTCCCATTTTTTTTGGACTCTTGGTCGGCCAAGGGAGAGGATTTTTACCTAATCTAGGGGTTGGAAGAGTTTAGTCCCACATGGGAATTTGTACAAGCTAGGAGAAAATTTTAGGTCTATATAATAGACCCCTCTTTGTAACTTTAAGAAATCAATGAAGAAAAATTATTTTTGCTATTCTCTTGTGTTGAGCAACCTAGGTTTCTCTTCTTCCGCACTATTCTAAGTGTTGAGCTCCGTGAGGGGGTAATCCGGGTTCCATTGGAGCCTTGAGGAGGTGAGAGATCTCCATCTTTATCCAAAACCCTAGGTTAGCCACTTGAAATTCCAAAACCCTAGCCACCTTTCATTATTTTCCATCCACCAAACCCTAGATCCATCCATCTCCCACGGCCTCTCTCTCTCTACAAGTCCAGGCCATCCACCTTCATCCAGATCCAGTCCGGCTACTTCAGATCCAGAGCAAGTTCCAAGGAAAATCACATCAGCATCCAGGAGAATCCAGTTTCAGCAAATTTGATCTTCAAGTTCATCAACCTGGTAAATCTTTTCCTTGACTCTCTGATTCCATCAATTGTTTTCTTCTCTTCCAGATCTTGAGTTCAGGAGAAGCCAACCCGCCAAAGGCAGTATTGGAGGATCCATTACGAAGATATCCGACTCCGAGGATCCAACAATCTGCTCGGGAGAGTTCTTCCACCAAAATCTGTGAAGATCATTGTCTGGTTAGATAAACCTCCCTTCTCTTTATTTCGGTTTTGTTGAAAGCTCGGAGTGAAACCCTAGGTCTGGGAGTTTCTCAACCCCAGCGATCCGTTGCTTCTAACTACTCTGATAATTTAGTTTCCTTAAAATTGTGCTTTCAATTATCATATTAGTATCTTTCAATGTTAGGTTAACTTTTCTTGATTTGAAGCCAACTTCTACAAACCTATAAAAACAACAAAAAAAATTAGTTAATCTTAATTTACTTCCGCATCGCATCCCTTTATTGTTCTGCATCAGGCAATGGATATCTGCTCTCGCATCGATGAAGAACGTAGCGAAATGCGATACTGGTTGAATTGCAGAATCCCGTGAACATCGAGTCTTTGAACGCAAGTTGCGCCTGAGGCCACCGGTCGTCGAGGGCACGCCTGCCTGGACGTCAGCCGAACAGCGACGCTCCGCTCCCCCCGGGGCCGCGACGGGCTCCGGGGCGGCCGGATGCGGAGACTGGTCCCCCGCGCCCCCCTGGCGGGCGGGCCGAAGACCGGGCCGCCGGCATGGCGGACACGCGGATGGTGGACGCGCCCCCGCGATCCTGCCGTCGTGCGCGGACCCGATAGGTGCCCGCTCGCCCCCACCGCGCAAAGCCGCCCCGCCCCGCCCCCCCGCGGTCGAGGCGGTGATGCCGGATCGCGACCCCAG
>CM038044.1:63121761-63131761 GCA_021397845.1 Areca catechu | reverse complement strand
GTGCGGGCGGTGCGCGGGTCACGGAGCTGCCATGCGCAAGTCAAACGGGCGCGTGCCATGGCACGGGCGGTGCGCGGGTCACGGCACCGTCGGGCGCAAGGCAACGTGCGCGGGTCACGGAGCAGCCGAGCGCGTGTCGCCCGCGCGCGCGCGCGGGTCGCAGCGCGGGCTTGCACGGGTCACGGTGCTTACGGGCTCGGGTCACCCAGGCGCGCGCGGGGGCCACGGCACTGGCGTGCGCGGGTCATGGCGCTTCCGGCACGGGTCACGGCACGGGCGTGCGTGGGTCACCGGGCGCGCGCGCGGGTCACGAAGCCGCAGGGCGCGCGCGCGCGGGTCATGGCACGGGCGCACGCGGGTCACGGGGCCGCCTGGCGCGTGTCACACGGCGCGCGCGCGGGTCGTGGCACGGGCTTGCACGGGTCACGGTGCTGCCGGGCGCGAGGAGCCGGGCGCGGGCCATGGCACGGGCGGGTGCAAGGCACGCGCGGGTCTTGCCAAGGCGTGCGCCGGTCACGGCACGGGCGGGTGCGAGGCACCGAGCTTGCACGAGGGCACGGTGCGTGCCGGTCCTGGCACGGCGCGCGCTGGTCATGGCACGGGCCTGTGCATAGCACCGGGGCGCGCGCGCGGATCTTGGCACGGGCGTGGCGGGTCACGGCACCGCCGGGCGCGGGCACCGGGCAGGGCGTGCACGGGTCGCGGCACCGCCGGGCGCGGGCACCGGGCGCGGGCGTGCACGGGTCGCGGCACCGCCGGGCGCAAGGCCACGACCGCGCGCAAGGGAGCGGGCGTGCATGGGTCATGGCACCGGTGGGCGCAAGGCCTCGGGCGTGCGCGGGTCATGGCACCGCCGGGTGCAAGGGGCCGGGCGCGGGCGTGCACGGCTCATGGCAACGGCGGGCGTGCAACGGCTCATGGCACCGGCGTGGGCGCAAGGGCCCCGGGCGGTGCAAGAGCGCGGGCGTGCGCGGGTCACGGCGCTGCAGGCACAAGGGGCAGCGCGCGGGCGTGCACGGGTCATGGCACGGGCGTGCGCGGGTCACCGGGCGCGCGCGTGCCCGGGTCATGGCACGGGCGTGCAGGGTCCTGGCAGCGCCGGGCTCGAGTCCCCGGGAGCCCGCACGGGCGCGGGTCCTGGCAGCGCCGGGCTCGAGTCCCCGGGCGCGAGCACGGGTGCGGGCGTGCGCGGGTCCTCGCAGCGCGGGCGCGCGCACGGACGCGGGTCCTGGCAGCGCCGGGCGCGCGCACGGACGCGGGTCCTGGCAGCGACGGGCGCGGGCACCGGGCGCGCGCACGGGCACGGGCGGGCGTGCGTCCTGGCAGTGCAGGGCGCGGGGCACCAGGCGCACGCACGGGCGCGGGTGGGCGCGGGTCCTGGCAGCGCAGGGCGCGGGGCACCGGGCGCGGGCACGGGCGCGGGTCCTGGCAGCGCCGGGCGCGGGGCACCGGGCACCGGCGGGCGCGGGTCCTGGCAGCGCCGAGCGCGGGTCACGCGGGGCGCGCGCGGAACTTGGGGCATGCCCCCGAATTTGCAATGCTGCTCGCGACCCAGGAACCCCGGGGTGGACCTTGCCGGATGCCCGCACGGGTAGTAGGTTGGCAATTCCCCTTGCTGGCGGGGCGCGGGTCTTGGCAGCCCCGGATGCGCGTCTGCGCGCGTCCATGCACGTCCGCGCGCATCCAGGTGCACGTCCGGCCTCCCCCGCTTCTGCAACGTTGCTCGCGCCCTTGGGTACTCTACCGGGTATCTATTTTGGATTTTCTGCTCGCGCGTCGCGCTCTCAGGCTTCCTTGGATTCGTGTCCTGGCTGCTCTGTGATCGCGCCAGTGTCGTGCCCTCTGAGACTCGCGTCCTGTGCTATGTGGTTCCGAGTCCTGGCCGCCCTTTTGCCCCGCGCATGGTGCGCGCATCCTGGACATCCTGGACTCGCGTCCTGGGTGTGCTGGGTGCTCTCTCGTGCTGGGCCGTCCATGACTCGGGTCCAATGACATTTGGGCGCGAGTCTTTGTCCTCCCTTGCGTTCGCAACCTAGCTTTGTGCCTCGGAACACCTCGGGATGCCCCTTCTTCAACCCTTCCGAGTGCCGGAACTTCGCGGCCGCGCGCGCGCGGAACCATGGTCGGTGTCGTCCGGTCCGGTTGACGTCCCGGTCCCTCGAGCAAAAATGCGGTGGTGCGCGCGCGGAACCAAGGTCGGTGTCCTCCGGTCCGGTCGACCTCCCGGTCCCGTTCCTTCGGCTCCATCTGGATCCTTCGGGCGAAAACGCGGCCGCGCGCGCGCGGAACCTAGGTCGGTGTGCGATGCTCCGGTCGACCTCCCGGTCCCGCTCCATCGGCTCCGTCCGGATCCTTCGGGCGAAAAACGCGGCCGCGCGGCGCGCGGAACCAAGGTCGGTGTGCGATGGTCCGGTCGACCTACCGGTCCCGCTCCATCGCCCCCGTCCGGATCCTTCGGGCTAAATCGCGGCCGCGCAGGCGCGGACCAAGGTCGGTTTTCGATGGTCGGTCGACCGCCCGGTTCCCGCTCCATTGGCCCCGTCCTGATCCTTCGGGCAAAAAACACGGCCGCCGCGCGCGCAGAACCAAGGTCGTTGTGCGATTGTCCGGTCGACCTCCGGTCCCGCTCCATCGCCCCGTCCGGATCCTTCGGGCGAAATCGCGGCCGTGCACGCGAGGAACCAAGGTCGGTGTGCGATGGTCCGGTCGACCTCCCGGTCCCGCTCCATCGTCGCCGTCCGGATCCCTCGGGCGAAAAAACGCGGCCACGCGTGCGCGGAACCAAGGCGGTGCGCTCTTTGGTCCGGTCGACCTCCCGGTCCCGCTCCATCGGCCCCGTCCTGATCCTTCTGGCAAAAAAATGCGGGCGCGCGCGCGCGGAACCAAGGTCGTTGTACGATGGTCGGGTCGTCCTCCCGGTCCCACTCCATCGCCTCCGTCCGGATCCTTCGGGCGAAATAGCAGCCGCGCGCTGCGCGGAACCAAGGTCTGTGTGCGATGGTCCGGTCAACCTCCCGGTCCCGCTCCATCGTCGCCGTCCGGATCCCTCAGGCGAAAAATGCGGCTGCGCGCACGCGAAACCAATGTCGGTGCGCTCTTTGGTCTGGTCGACCTCCCGGTCCCGCCTCCATCACCTCCGTCTGGATCCTTCGGGCAAAATCGCGGCCGGCACGCGCGGAACCAAGGTCGGTGTGCGATGGTCCAGTCGACCTCCCGGTCCCGCTCCATCGTCGTCGTCCGGATCCCTCGGGTGAAATCGCGGCGCGCAGCGCGCGGAACAATGTCGGTTTTCGATGGTCCGGTCGACCTCCCGGTCCGCTCCATCGTCGCCGTCCAGATCCCTCGAGCAAAAATGCGGCTGCGCGCGCGCAGAACCAAGGTCGGTGCGTCTTTGGTCCGGTCGACCTCCCGGTCCCGCTCCATCGCCCCGTCCTGATCCTTCGGGCAAAAAATGCGACCGCGCGCGGCGCGCGGAACCAAGGTCGTTGTGCGATGGTCCGGTCGACCTCCCGGTCCCGCTCCATTACCTCCGTCGGATCCTTCGGGCGAAATCGCAGCCGCGCCGCGCGCGGAACCAAGGTCGGTGTGCGATGGTCCGGTCGACCTCCCGGTCCCGCTCCATCGTCACCGTCCGGATCCTTCGGGCGAAAAACGCGCGCCGCGCGCGCGCGGAACAAGGTCGGTGCACTCTTGGTCCGGTCGACCTCCGGTCCCGCTCCATTTGCCCCGTCCTGATCCTTCGGGCAAAAAACATGGCCGCGCGCACGCGGACCAAGGTCATTGTGCGATTGTCCGTCGACCTCCCGGTCCCGCTCCACGCCTCCGTCCAGATCCTTCGGCGAAATCGCGGCCCGCGCGCGCACGGAACAAAGGTCGGTGGGCGATGGTCGGTCGACCTCCCGGACCCGCTCCATCGTCGCCGTTTGGATTCGTCGGGCAAAAAACGCGGCCGCGCGCGCGCAGAACCAAGGTCGGTGCGCTCTTGGTCCAGTCGACCTCCCGGTCCCGCTCCATCGGCCCCATCCTGATCCTTCGGGCGAAAAACGCGGCCGCGCGCGCGCGGAACCAAGGTCGTTTTGCGATTGTCTGGTCGACCTCTCGGTCCTACTCCATCGCCCCGTCCGGATCCTTCGGGCGAAATCGCGGCCGTGCGTGCGCGGAACCAAGGGCGGTGTGCGATGGTCCGGTCGACCGCCCGGTCCCGCTCCATCGTCGCTGTCCGGATCCCTCGGGCGAAAAAGCAGCCGCGCGCGCGCGGAACCAAGGTCGGTGCGCTCTTTGGTCCGGTCGACCTCCAGGTCCCGCTCCATCGGCCCCGTCCGGATCCTTCGGGCAAAAAATGCGGCCGCGCGCGCGCGGAACCAAGGTCGTTGTGCGATGGTCCGGTCGACCTCCCGGTCCCGCTCCATCAACTCCGTCCGGATCCTTCGGGCGAAATCACGGCGCGCGCGCGCGCGGAACCAAGGTTGATGCGCTCTTTGGTCCGGTCGACCTCCCGGTCCCGCTCCATCGTCGCTGTCCGGATCCCTCGGGCGAAAAACTCGGCCGCGCGCGCGCGGAACCAAGGTCGGTGCGCTCTTTGGTCCAGTCGACCTCCCGGTCCCGCTCCATCGGCCCCGTCCGGATCCTTCGGGCAAAAAACGCGGCCGCGCACACGCGGAACAAGGTCGTTGTGCGATGGTCCGGTCGACCTCCCGGTCTGATGCGGCACGCATATGATTAATGTTTGAATATGGTTTGTAGAGCAATGAAACCTAATTACACTAGCATTGTACTCATCATAATAAGACTTAAGATTATAAGAAATTGACTTTTACTTGATTAGACACAATCCTAAACTAAGAAGGAAGAAGATCTAGACAATAGGGGCTAATGATTGTGGACTTACCTTGATGAGCTTTCCAACCTTCTTTTGATTCATACCTTGAAACTATCAATGCTCAGAACTGAAGAATCTGGATAACAGAGATCAGAACCCTGGACTTGGGGCTTCAGCTTGTTTGTTCTTTGTTAAGGTGAACCCAGCCCACAACTCAAAGACTCGAAGGACCTGCAATGAGATCAAAGTTAAGGAAGAAGGATAGGAACATATAGAAGGGATGGAAGAATTGATGAACTAAAACAGAAATTTGAGTAGATCTGGCCGACTCCAATGCCTTCACTTGAGCTGGAAGATGCTTTGCTAGGGAAAAAGAAGGCTTTGGCGGAGGAAGAGGATGGAAAACTTTCACATAAGAAAAAAATACAAGACAACTTCTACTTCCAAATTTCAACTTCAATTTCATTCATTCCCAAATCAACCCTTTTACAATGGGTGTCCAAGGCTTTAATAGCTCTCCAAAGCTAGCTTTTGAAATTTAAAAACTCCCCAAATCGAGGAGGATTACAAGGGGGGTTGGCGATTTGGTGGAGAGTTTGGAGGGATGTGGGGGGGGTTGGAGGATTTGGTGGAGGACTTGGAGGGATGTGGCCAACTCCTTGAATTTGAATCTCCCTTGTTGGCGCCCAAAGGGTGATGAGTGGCTGGTGAAGTGGCACCTGATGACGTGGCATGGTGAGGTGGTCTTCTACTTGGATAAGAATGATATGTGTCGCCCAGTGGTCCTAGTTGATGGTCCTTTTCTCTTGCTTGGTTGATGTGTCTTCTTCTTCATGTGTCAATTCTGGGGTCTAGAATTTGAGTCTTGTTGCTGGCTTTCATGCTTTAAGACTTGATTAGACTTAACTCAATGAATTAGACTTAACTCAACTGAAATGACTTGACTGACCTAGACTTAAAACTTGAAATGACTTACAAGAAATGAAATTTTAAAAGTAATTACAGGACTCAATAAAAACTCTTGATTTGAAACTCAAAATTAATTACAGGACTCTTGAAAAGGAAATGACTCTTGAAAATAAAATATTTTTGAACTAAAGGATACAAGGTAACCTAATTATCTTCGATCCTTGTTGGAGTGAAGTTTCTTTGGCTTCTGGTGTCACACCAATTCTCCTGGGTGGGCAGAACTCGACCCAGTCGAGTATGGTTCAGTTTTGCCCTGGTAATGCTCGAACAAGTCTGGGTTAGTCTTTGCAGGTCCTCTCGAGTAATCCAAGAGTTGTCGGACTCAGGTCGACCTTGCCATTGAACCAGGTATCGCTGATAGTCCTTATTCCTGGTAGTAATGATCTTGTCATCCAGGATTCTCTCAATCCTCTCTCTCTGCTCAGGTAAGGTTGGTGGTGGACACTCGAAAATATGTTCACTCTCAATGAAAGTTTCTGGCCCAAAAGGCTCACTAGGTATTAGTAGTGGTTCTTTGTATTCTACTAGGTCTGAAACATTGAAGGTTGTAGTAATACCCATATCAGGTGGAAGTTCCAAAACATATGCATTAGGCCCTATTTTCTTTAAGATCTTAAAAGGTCCCGCTCCGCGGGCATGCAGCTTCTTTATGGTTCCAAGGGAAAACCGTTCAGGGTTGAGCCTAATCATCGCATAATCCCCTTCATAGAATTCTTTAGCCCTCTTATGTGAGTCAGCTAAGTGTTTGTAAGTTTCATTGCTCAGTTTGATCTTATTACTGATTTCTTTATGCAAATTTGTGACATGCTGTGTGAAAGATTCAGCAGACTCAGAAATTTACACAAGCACTTACAAAATGCAGACTGAACTAGGCATCCTTATTGAGAGGAATTTTATTGGACTTTCTAGGACCTAAACCTAACAGATTAATGACTCTCTAGGTTTGACCCTGGTCTGGTATGCACATGAGAATTTATCATGGGTTCCTAGCAAATGCCATAAGGTTTTCCAAAAGAAGGTAGCAAAAGGAATAGGCTTTAAAAGCTCATGCATCCTAGTAATCTCATCAAAATAAAACTTAATGGCTCTAAAATTATGATAAGACTCAGGGAAAGGCAGGAAATAGGAATACGAGACTTGGGATAATTTAGGGGAATCTTGAAATAGACCTTGGTTACTCATGATGACCTTAAGATTAGAATTTTGATCTACAGGCGGGATGCTTCTAGGTAGTTGAAGGTCATCAGGAAAGTATTCTAGAATAATGATTGGGTTCTTCTCAGGTACCTGAAGGAGTTCTTGTGTCGAAGCTAAAGTATTGGGTTCTTCCTGAGGGCATTGTCTTATAGGAACCAAGTCCTCACTAAATTTTGGTTGTTCTGATGTTTCAGGACTAGGCTCAATAATCTTTTCTTTACCAAAGGTTTCCTCAGGTAAGGTATTAAAGTTGTTCTCTTCACAGTCTTCCCCTTCATATTCATCTATTAAATTTATGTTAGTCTCATACACATATTTACTAGGTTCAGACTTGCCTTCTTCCTTCCCTAGCCCTTCAGTTTGAGGATACCCTAAGTCTTGAGTATTCATGAACTCAACTTGTACTTCAGGGTTCTTACTCCTATCATTCATATGAGCTAATGGGAAAGTAGGAGTTGGTTGGTCTAAGGAAAATTGTTTAGCCAGCATTTGGTTCAATTGGGCCATTAGATCATTTAGGCCTTTCAGCATGGTTTCAAGATTCGGGTCCATGGCTACACTGGACTGGGCTTGGATTGGTGAATATGGTGTCCCTGCTCTAGTTGTCATGCATGCAAATGGACTCATGCTCGAGCTAATGTTTCCTAGACCTAGAGCACAAATTAGAAGTCTAATTAAGTGAACCAACTAGCTAGTAGTACTTATGGGACTTAGCCAGGTAGGTGGTGGGGAGTGAAGGTCCCTGATTGCCAACCTTAGACACCAATCTGAGATTGGCCAGGTAGGCGGACCAAATCACAAGTCCTGATGCACCAATCCTAGACACCAAGCCAGTAAGCACACACCAATTAGCTGACACAGTTAACTTGACCCTAACCTGAACCCAATTTGTTGGTGTCCCTAACCCACTAGGGCAATTAACGTTCTACTCAATTTTAATTAATAGGCTGGGATCGATATGCTGGTTGGTGATTTTTGGGCTAGGGACAGGTGATGAAACCCTGACCCTATGTCAAATTGATGCCCTTAATTTGATTTCTCATGAGATGAATGAAATGCAAAGGTGCTGCAGAAGTGTGTTGCAATTTGAAAGTGGTGTGGAAAACGTGATGAAAAAAATGTCCAAAAATTCTGAAAAATTCACAAAGGATTCCTAACTTATATGTTTCAATGTAGATGAAAGGAATTTTAAAACTAAAATCTATACTAATCTAAGCAGATCCTACAAATGAAGATAAATAAAAAGGACAGAACATAACCCTAATGACAGTGTCGAACTGCAGAAATTTTTATTTTTTTTATAATTTTTGTTTGATGATGAAATTTAATATGGTGATAACTGACTTAAAAAGGAACAAGAAAAAAAATATTTCAATAAAAAATCAGTGACTTGCCTTTGGAGTTGCAGGCGGATTACAGTCAGCCTACAAAAAATACAGCAAGCAGAAAAACAGAACGTGCCCAATGCAAAATTCACAAATGAAATCTAAGAAGTCCTTTGGCTTTCTTTTTCATGGGTCAATCACAATGGCACCCCGACACGCCTTAGGAGATCCCCGTGGAATGGGAAGAGAGGGTGTTTAAACCCTACTTTCTTCTAAGACCGGACGGCCTGGTAACGCCCCCGATCCAAGTACTTCAAGGACTTAATGATATGCAATCAGGAACTTATTCTACCATGCTCTGATACCAAGAATGATGCGGCAAGCATATGATTAATGATTTGATTAGTGTAGGTAGAGCAATGAAACCTAATTACACTAGCATTGTACTCATCATAATAAGACTTAAGGATTATAAGAAATTGGACTTTTACTTGATTAGACACAATCCTAAACTAACAAGGAAGAAGATCTAGACAATAGGGGCTAATGATTGTGGACTTACCTTGATGAGCTTTCCAACCTTCTTTTGATTCATACCTTGAAACTACCAATGCTCAGAACTGAAGAATCTGGATAACAGAGATCAGAACCCTGGACTTGGGGCTTCAGCTTGTTTGTTCTTTGTTAAGGTGAACCCAGCCCACAACTCAAAGACTTCGAAGGACCCTGCAATGAAGATCAAAGTTAAGGAAGAAGGATAGGAACATATAGAAGGGATGGAAGAATTGATGAACTAAGAACAGAAATTTGAGTAGATCTGGCCGACTCCAATGCCTTCACTTGAGCTTGGAAGATGCTTTGCTAGGGAAAAAGAATGGCTTTGGCGTGGAGGAAGAGGATGGAAAACTTTCACATAAGAAAAAAATACAAGACAACTTCTACTTCCAAAATTTCAACTTCAATTTTCATTCATTCCCAAAATCAATCCCTTTTACAATGGGTGTCCAAGGCTTTTAATAGCCTCACAAAGCTAGCTTTTGAAATTTAAAAACTCCCCAAATCGAGGAGGATTACAAGGGGGGTTGGAGGATTTGGTGGAGAGTTTGGAGGGATGTGGGGGGGGTTGGAGGATTTGGTGGAGGACTTGGAGGGATGTGGCCAACCTCCTTGAATTTGAATCTCCCTTGTTGGCGCCCAAAGGGTGATGAGGTGGCTGGTGAAGTGGCACCTGATGACGTGGCATGGTGAGGTGGTCTTCTACTTGGATAAGAATGATATGTGTCGCCCAGTGGTCCTAGTTGATGGTCCTTTTCTCTTGCTTGGTTGATGTGTCTTCTCTTCTTCATGTGGTCAAATTCTGGGGTCTAGAATTTGAGTCTTGTTGCTGGCTTTCATGGCTTTAAGACTTGATTAGACTTAACTCAATTGAATTAGACTTAACTCAACTGAACTGACTTGACTGACCTAGACTTTAAAACTTGAAATGGACTTACAAGAAATGAAATTTTAAAAGTAATTACAGGACTCAATAAACACTCTTGATTTGAAACTCAAAATTAATTACAGGACTCTTGAAAAGGAAATGACTCTTGAAAATAAAATATTTTGAACTAAAGGATACAAGGTAACCTAATTATCTTCGATCCTTGTTGGAGTGAAGTTTCTTTTGGCTTCTGGTGTCCACACCATG
>CM038044.1:63094261-63114261 GCA_021397845.1 Areca catechu | reverse complement strand
CGGCGGCGCCACCGTCCGCCCGGGCGCTGCCGTGCAGGTCCCGGCTTGAGCGCGGGTGCCGGTGCGATGGCGGTGGATTGCCTGCTCGGCGGCTCCAGCTGCGAGGGTCGGATGCATGCCCGAGCGATGGTTGCGGAAAGGCACCGGGCGTCGCGTCGGAGCCGTCGGGCCACAGGTGCCCAGCCCGCCGGGATCGGAGACGGCGTGCTCTCCCCGGCCACTCCCCGCCTTTGGTCGGATGCCCCTCCCGGAGCGCCGGGTTCGCCGCATTGGATGAAACCAAGATGCTCCGGGCGGGTGCCCGTGCCGTGCGCGTCGAGACACGGGTCCCGAGAGCGCGGGCGTGACTCCGGATACTCCCCGAGGGCCCGGTGAGCGCCCACGCTACCGCGACCGTGCCATGGCGACAGAGACCCGAATCCCACGCGGGCCCCGGCATCGCACGGTCGGATGCGGGGCATGCCCGGGCGGGGGCGTGGACGGCAGGCCGCGGGACGCACGCGGGCGTGCGGGTCGCGGCGCCGCCGGGTGCAGGTCATCGGGCGTGCACGGGTCGCCGCAGGGGCGTGCCCGGGCCATGGCACAGCCGGGCGCAAGTCACCGGGCACGCGCGGGACATGTCCCGCCGGGCGCGAGGCCCCGGACGCGCACAAGGGTACGGCGGGCTCGGGCGCGCGCGGGTCGTGGCACTAGTGCGCGCGCGTCGTGGCACGGCGTGCGCGGGTCACCGGGCGCTCGCGCGCGGGCCATGGCACGGAAGCGCGCGGGTCACGGCGCTGCCATGCGCAGGGCGACAGGCGCGCGCGCGGGTCATGGCACCGACGGGCGCTAGGCACCGGGCACGCACAAGGGCACGGCGGGCTCGAGCGCGCGCGGGTCATGGCACCGACGGGCGCGAGGCATCGGGCACGCACAAGGGCATGGCGGGCTCGAGCGCGCGCGGGTCATGGCACGGGCGTGCGCGGGTCACGGTGCTGCCATGCGCAGGGCAACGGGAGCGCGTGCACGCGGGTCATGGCACGGGCGTGCGCGGGTCATGCCACCGCCGGGCACGCACAAGGGCACTGCGGGCTCGGGCACGCGCGGGGTCATGGCATGGGCGTGCGCGGGTCACCGGGCGCGCGCAGGCGCGGGTCACGGCGCGGGCATGCGTGGGTCACGGAGCTGCCATGCGCAAGTCAACGGGCGCGTGCCATGGCGCGGGCGTGCGCGGGTCACGGCACCGTCGGGTGCAAGGCAACGTGCGCGGGTCACGGCACTGGCATGCACGGGTCACGGAGCAGCCGGGCGCGTGTCGCCCGGCGCGCGCGCGGATCGCGGCGCGGGCTTGCACGGGTCACGGCGCTGCAAGGCTCGGGTCACCGGGCGCGTGCGGGGGCCACGGCACTGGCGTGCGTGGGTCACGGTGCTTCCGGGCGTGGGTCACGGCACGGGCGTGCGTGGGTCACCGTGCGCGCGTGCGGGTCACGGAGCCGCAGGGCGCGCGCGCGGGTCATGGCACGGGCGCACGCGGGTCACGGGGCTGCCTGACGCGTGTCACAGGTGCGCGCGCTGTTCGTTGCACGGGCTTGCACGGGTCACAGCGCTGCCGGGCGCGAGGAGCCGGGCGCGGGCCATGGCACGGGCGGGCGCAAGGCACGCGCGGGTCGTGCCAAGGGCGTGCGCCGGTCACGGCACGGGCGGGTGCGAGGCACCGAGCTCGCACGAGGGCACGGCACGTGCCGTTCCTGGCACGGCGCGCGCTGGTCATGGCACGGGCCGGTGCATAGCACCGGGCGTGCGTGCGGGTCTTGGCACGGGCATGAGCGGGTCACGGCACCACCGGGCGCGGTCATGCACGGGTCACGGCACCACCGGGCGCAAGGCCACGGCCGCGCGCAAGGGAGAGGGCGTGCACGGGTCATGGCACCGGTGGGCGCAAGGCCCCGGGCGTGCGCGGGTCGTGGCACCGCCGGGCGCAAGGGGCCGGGCGCGGGCGTGCACGGCTCATGGCACCGGCGGGCGCAAGGCCCCGGGCGTGTGCAAGGGCGCGGGCGTGCGCGGGTCACGGCACTGCAGGCGCAATGGGCAGCGCGCAGGCGTGCACGGGTCATGGCACGGGCGTGCGCGGATCACCGGGCACGCGCGCGCCCGGGTCATGGCACGGGCGTGCGCGGGTCATGGCACGGGAGTGCACGGGTCACCGGGAGTGCGCGCACGTGTCATGGCAGGGGCGCGCGCGCACGTGTCATGGCACGGGCGCGCGTGCACGTGTCATGGCACGAGCGTAAGCGGGTCATGGCACGGGAGTGCACGGGTAACCCAGCGCGCGCGGCCGGGTCATGGCACGGGCGTGCGCGGGTCCTGGTACCGCCGAGCTTGAGTCCACGGGTGCGCGCAAGGGCGCGGGCGTGCGCGGGTCCTGGCACCGCCGGGCTCGAGTCCCAGGGCGCGCGCACGGGTGCGGGTCCTGGCAGCGCCGGGCTCGAGTTCCCGGGCGCGTGCACGGGCGCGGGCGTGCGCGGGTCCTGGCAGCGCCGGGCGCGTGCACAGACGCTGGTCCTGGCAGCGACGGGCGCGCGGCACCGGGCGCGCGCACGGGCGCGGGCGGCCGCGCGTCCTGGCAGCGCCGGGCGCGGGGCACCGGATACGCGCACGGGTGCGGGCGGGCGCGGGTCCTGGCAGCGCATGGCGCGGGGCACCGTGCGCGGGCAAGGGCGCGGGCATGCGGGGGTCCTGGCAGTGCCGGGCGCGGGACACCGGCGCGCGCACGGGCGCGGGACACCGGGCGCGCGCACGGGCGCGGGTCCTGGCAGCGCAGAGCGCGGGGCACCGGGCGCGCGCACGGGCGGGCGCGGGTCCTGGCAGCGCCGGGCGCGGGGCATCGGGTGCGCGCACCGGCGCGGGCGGGCGCGGGTCCTGGCAGCGCCGGGCGCCGGTCACGCGGGTTGCGCACGGACTCAGGGCATGCCCCCGAATTTGCAATGCTGCTCGCGACCCAGGAACCCCCGGGGTGGACCTTGGCCGGATGCCCCGCACGGGTAGTAGGTTGGCAAGCCTCCTTGCGGGAGGGGCGCGGGTCTTGGCCACCCCGTGGTGCGGGCACCAGGCTCAGGAAGAGGCTTCAGCTAATGCCAAGTTCTTTATGGATAGAAGACTAGAAATTTAAGTCCTGTAATAAGTCTATGAGTCATGTATTTATTTTATTTGAATAATCGAGTCCTATTTTATTTTAATTTGGGTCCAATTAGAGTTAAATTGGCTTTGTATTGAGTCGGGTTCAAGATCTACTTGCATTGGGCATCAATTAAGCAAGAATGAGTGCAACCAACTTCACCAACTACTTGGAGCACCACATCATCAAAGCACCATGCCACCTTGGAAGACAAGTCATGCCAACTTGGAGGATAAAGCATGCCACATCACCAAGACACATCAACCATGAATTTTCAAATTTGAATGAAGCTCCACTCTTTATGGGTGCCCACCTTGTAATTAGGAGATTTAAATTTGAATGGGCCACTCCTATCTTCATGGGACACCCCTTGATTTTCTCCATGAAAAGTGTTGCATTTTGAATTTGAAAAGGAGCTTAAGGTTTATAAAAGCTCCTAGAATTCTCTTGTAATGGGAATGATGAATGAAATGAAATTTTTTTCTAAGAAAGCTTTCTTCCTTTGCTAGCCAAAGACCCTTGAGAGAAGGTAGGTGTGAGACCTAGGATACTTAACCAAACAAGCTACTAGTCTCTTTTTCCAATCCCATTCGGCCACCCTTGAAGAATCCTCTTCAAGCCTCTCCAATTTCAACCTTCCCATCTTCCAAAAGAGGTCATCTATAATGGAGTTCTCCACGCCAACAATTGAAGATGATTCACGCAAAGGACGCCAAAGGAGATCTACTTAAAGCCAAATCTAAGCCATTTCTTCCATTCCTAATTTCCTCTTCCATTTCTCCATTCTTCCACCTAAATCTTTTAATTTTACTATGTATCTATGCAGGATCCCCGGGTCTCCTAGTTTTCAAGGTGAAGGTCTACTGTGCCAAGGAATCATAAACAAGGTGCCTTTAGATCTATAGTAACTCCTTGCTATTCTTAGTACTTCATCTTGAGTGTCCCTTTTCTGAATTTCAGATTATTAATAGCCGGATAGCCATCTTTATAATATTCTTTCAGATCTGAAATAGGAAAGTAGGCTAGCCCTAACCTGTGTGGTTTCCTAACCACGAAGATCCCTTCTTAATTACTTTGAGAGATTCTTTTCTAGTCTAGTTCTTTTCCTTATGTTCCTTTCATATAATTCTATTTCTTTTACGTAGAATCGCTACATGTTTATCTATTTCATTTTCATTTAGCCATCTAATTCTTCAAATGCATCATTCGATACATGTCCCCCATCATTTTGGTATCAGAGCATGGTAGGTTAGGGTTACTTTTGAATTTGTGCATTTAGGTAGGTTGCTGAAATTTTCTGCATGCATAGCATTCATACATGCTACTTAGTTATTATTTTTAAAATCCAATCTAGATCTAAAATTCACGCCTCCTGAGCGGGTGTACACCAGTACACTGTCACGACCCATGGGAATAATGAGCCCCTGGCCGGACGTGAATTTTTAGGTTGAAGTTTGGTATGTAAATGCCTTTGTTTGTTTAAATTCTGCTTGCTATATTTCTGAATGAGCTGACTGAGATTTGCATAAAAGTCTGAATGAAAGTAGTTAATTTTTTATTGAAATAATTTTTTTTCTACTCCATATTAAGTCAGTTATCATCACGTAAAATTTCATCTTCAGAAAAAAATTACAAAAAAAATAAAAATTCTCGCATCCCATCACTATCACTGAAATTCTTTTATGTTCAGTCCTATTTTTTTTTTTATCTAGATTTCAGTATCTGCTCAGCATAGTATAAAATTTATTTTTAAATTTCCTTTTGTATGGCATATCATCTAGAAGTTAGCAATCTTCTGTGATTTTTTTAAATTTTTTTGAATCTGTTACATTGCACTTTTCCATCACTTGAGAACTGCAACACACTAATTCTGCACCTGAAATTTGGATCCATATGTTTGTTGCATTCATTTCATGGTAAACAAAATTAAGGGCATCAAATTGACATAGGGTCAGGATTTCATTACCTGTCCCTAGCCCAAAAATCATCAACTTGCATAACGAGCCCAACCCTAATTAAAACGGATTAGACATTTAATTTCTCTAGCGAGCTAGGGACACCCACAAGGTCGGGTCGAGTCAAGTGTCAAGCCAACTTTGACACCCTGTTTGTGTGTGCTTGTATCTGGTGTCTAGGCAAGTGGTTCAGGGACTAGAGCCCGAAGGAAAGTGGGTTGGTTCGCTTACCTGGCCAATTTCAAATTGGTGTCTAAGGCAAGCAAAGAGGAACCTCCACTAACCTTACACTTACCTGGCCAGGTGCCAAGTTACTACAACCCGGATTGTCAATTTGACCTTATATTTGATTTGTACTCTAGGTCTAGCAAAACCCCTAGTCCGAGTTGAGTCCGTGTGCATGGCAACTAGATCAGGAGCACCTTATCAGCAAACCCAAGCCCAATCTAGTGTAACCATGGAACAAAATTTGAGAGTCTAATGAAATCCTTGAATGACCAAATGACCAGGCTGAACCAAAACTTAACTGATCAATTAGCCCAGACCAATCAAAACTTGACTGATCAGATAACCCACATCACTGCTAGACTTGATCGATTAGAAGCTCATACCCCTGGAGGAAATCATGAAGTCCAAAATGAGTTAGAGCCTGAATTCGAGTTTGAGACACCCATCAACCCTAGAAGAACTCTTCATCAAGACCATTTCTTCGAGCCAAATCCTAGGAGGCCCAATCCTGATCGAGTCCATGACCCAAATCCTAGGATAGCACACCATGATCCAGTCTATGAGCCAAACCCTAGCAGACACAATCAGGATCAGACAGACCGTGATGAGCGAGCCCTTAGGAGTATTAGATTGGAAGCACCAACATTCGATGGAAATCTGGATCCTAAGGTTTACATAGATTGGGAGGGAGAGATGGATCAGTATTTGATTGGTATGACATGACAGAGGAGAGAAAATGCAAGTTCGCGAAGCTTAGGTTAATTCGTCAGGCTAGGCTGTACTGGGGAAATGTCGAGAGGTTCATTAGGCAAAGAGGTGATGTTCCCATAGTAACCTGGAGGGCAATGAAACTTAGGCTTAGAGAGAAGTACCTTCCTATGTCGTACCACCAGAGACTTCTAGACCAGTGGCAGAGATTGACCCAGGGAACCAAGAGTGTAGCCGAATACATTGCCAAATTTGATGAATTTGTAATGAGATGCAATGTAGATGAGTCTGAGTCAGTTACTTTGTCGAGATTTAGGGCAGGATTGAGAGAAGAGATCCAGAAAGAGTTATTTCTGAGAGAAGTCCATGACTTAGAGCTAGCTTACCAGGTAGCACGAGATGCCGAGAGATTTCATAGGGGACCATTTTATCGCAAACCCGAACCCCCTAGAACTAGTGCACCTAGTCAGCAGCCAGGAACAAATCAGATGCGACCCAGTCGACCCAACCCTAGCACCCCTCTGACCCGTAGAGATGATAGGGGTAAAGCACCAGAAGTTCAGAGGACTCCAAATTCTAATGTGGCTTGCTATAGATGTCATAAGTTAGGCCATTACGCTAGCAATTGTCCAACTAGGGCCTTACACATAGGAGAATTAGAAGAAAGTGAGTCTGAACCCAAAGAACCCCTAGGTGATAATGTCGAGGAAGTATATCAGGCTGAGGACAATTTGGCTGAAGAGTATGAAGGAGACGAGGAACAAATAGAGCCTGATATGTTGGGAGTAGTTAGATGCATCCTTACCCAAAACGCGACACAGGAAGATTGGCGTAGGACTAACATCCTACAAACATTCATCAAGTTAAGGGATAAGGTATGTAAAATAATCATAGATAGTGGGAGTTGTGTAAATGCCATATCCACTAGTGCTGTCAAAACTTTAGGCTTGTCCACAGTTCCCCATCCGACTCCATATAAGGTTTCTTGGATAGACTCCACTTCGATTCCTATCAAACATAGGTGCCTAGTCCAAATCCAGTTACAGTCCTATCAGGAGAAAGTGTGGTGTGATGTCTTACCAATGGGAGTGAGCAGTATCATCCTAGGTCGACCCTGGTTATTTGACCATGATGCAACCCTATACGGCCGATCAAATTCTTGCTCATTCATGCACCTAGGAAAGAAGTTTGTGATTAACCCAACACCACCTAAGGACACTGTTAAGAGAGGATCAAGCCACCTAAAGGAAAAGAAAACGGGAGTCAATTTGATCACTGAAAAGGAAATTGAGAAAGAACTCACTGAGGGTACACATGTTTGGATTTTAACCACTAAGGAAATTCAGGAGCCTTCCCAAAAAGAACGCCCTCAGGAAGTGGCTAAAGTGTTAGAAGACTTTAAGGATATATTTCCAGATGACCTACCTGACCAGCTTCCACCACTTAGGGACATCCAGCATGCCATTGACTTGGTCCCAGGAGCCACCCTACCCAACCTTCCACACTATAGGATGAACCCTACCGAACATTTAGAGTTACAAAGACAAGTAGGGGATCTCCTTAGGAAAGGATTTATTAGAGAGAGTTTGAGTCCCTGTGCAGTACCAGCATTACTGACCCCTAAGAAAGATGGCACTTGGAGGATGTGCGTTGATAGTCGTGCCATTAATAAGATCACAGTGAAATATAGGTTTCCCATACCCCGTTTGGATGACATGTTAGATATGATGGCCGGAGCAACAATATTTTCAAAGATTGACCTTAAAAGTGGCTATCATCAGGTTAGGATTAGACCAGGGGATGAGTGGAAGACTGCATTCAAGACCAAGGAGGGTCTTTTTGAGTGGGTAGTAATGCCTTTTGGACTGTCCAATGCTCCTAGTACCTTTATGCGGATTATGAATCAAGTCCTACGATTATTTATAGGAAAGTTTGTCGTAGTTTACTTCGACGACATTCTTATATATAGCAGGACCCAGAAGGACCATTTGGACCACTTGAATCAAGTCTGTTTAGCTCTTAGGGAAAATAATCTCTTTGCAAACCTTAAGAAATGTGACTTTTTTACCCATAGAGTCATTTTTCTAGGTTTTGTTGTCACACCTGACGGAGTTTCTGCTAACCCTGAAAAGATCAAATCAATTGTTGAGTGGCCAGTGCCAAAAAGTATTCATGAAGTACGAAGTTTTCATGGCCTAGCTACTTTTTATAGAAGATTCATTCGAGGGTTTAGTACCATAGTTGCGCCAATCACAGATTGCATTAGGAAAGGTCAATTTGAATGGACAAAAGCTGCTGATAGGGCCTTCCTAGATGTTAAGAAGAAAATGACACAAGCACCTATCTTAAGATTGCCTGATTTTTCCAAGGTTTTTGAGGTTGCTTGTGATGCATCTGGAGTTGGAATAGGTGGAGTTTTAAGCCAAGAGAGCCATCCCATAGCTTTCTTTAGTGAAAAATTAAATGAAGCCAAGCTTAAGTATTCCACCTATGATAAAGAGCTCTATGCGGTAGTGCAAGCTTTAAGGTATTGGAGGCACTATCTACTACCGCATGAATTTGTCCTGTTTTCTGATCACGAGGCCCTTAGATTCCTTAGTTCCCAGAAAAAGCTGAATCCTAGGCATGCCAAGTGGGTCGAATACATCCAGGCCTACACGTTTGTCCTAAGACATCGTGCTGGAACTGAGAATAAGGTGGCCGATGCATTAAGTCGTAGAGCCCTGCTTCTGAACTCGATTAGCACTGAAGTCGTTGGATTTGAAAGACTTACGGATGAGTATGATAATTGTCCAGACTTTAGTGAAGTTTACCAAGCTCTGAAATTAGGACCATCTAGTGACCACAGTGAGTACACCCTTTTAGATGATTATCTATTTAAGGAAAACAAGCTTTGTGTTCCGAAGACTTCCTTGAGAGATTTTCTAATTTGGGAAACCCATGCTGGAGGTTTGGCTGGCCATTTTGGAAGAAACAAGACCATATTGATAATTGAGGAGAAATTTTACTGGCCAGGCCTTAAGAGACAAGTAGCCAATATTGTTGCCCGATGTAGGACATGTGCGGTTGCCAAACATCAGAGACAAAACACCGGGTTATACACTCCTTTACCTGTACCGGATTGTCCATGGCAGGATCTTAGCATGGACTTCGTTTTAGGACTGCCCAAGACCCTTAGAAAACACGATTCAATCTTTGTAGTGGTCGACAGATTTTCGAAAATGGCCATTTTATACCCTGTTCCCAAACTTTTGATGCCTCCAGGGTAGCCAAGCTTTTTCTCGATCAAGTAGTCAAGTTACATGGGTTACCTAAAACCATTGTTTCAGATAGGGATGTCCGTTTCACAAGCTATTTTTGGAAAACTCTTTGGCACCTACTAGGAACAAAACTAAAATTCTCAACTGCTTACCACCCTCAGACTGATGGACAAACTGAAGTTGTAAATAGAAGTCTAGGGAACTTATTAAGGTGCCTTGTTGGAGAGAATCTGGGAAATTGGGATTTACTTTTACCTCGTGCTGAGTTCGCATACAACAGCTCGGTCAATAGGTCTACTGGTAGAAGTCCCTTTGAGATTGTCCATGGTTACAGACCTAGGAGACCTATCGACCTTATCCCATTACCCACACACGCACGTGTATCTGAGTCTGCCGAGTCATATGCACAGCATCTTAAAGAATTACATAAGGAAATTAGTAAGAAAATTCAAATGAGTAATGAAGTTTATAAGCATGTGGCTGATTCACATAAACGGATAAAGGAATTTAATGAAGGGGACTCTGTCATGATAAAACTTAGACCTGAAAGGTTTCCACCGGGAACTATGAAGAAATTGCATGCCCGGGGAGCTGGACCTTTCAAAATAATTAAGAAAATAGGATCTAATGCATATGTATTAGAGTTACCACCTGATTATGGCATTAGCTCCACTTTTAATGTTTCTGATCTGAAAGAATTTAAAGAACCGGCATTAATTCCGAGAGAGCCTTTTGAACTTCACCCTGCCTTTGAGAGTGAAACCCTACCTGAGTGTCCACCAGCAATTTCACTAGACCGGAGAGACAAGATTGAATGTATCTTAGATGACCAAGTGATTACTACTAGAAATAAGGGTTATCAGCGTTATCTGGTTCGTTGGCACGGTCGACCGAATCTGAAGACTCCTGGATTACCCGAGAGGATCTACAACAAATTGACCCAGATATATTAGAAAAATACCACAGTCAAACCGATCCTTACTCGACTGGGTCGAGTTCCTCCCACCCGGGGAGAATTGGTGCGGGCACCAGGCTCAGGAAGAGGCTTCAGCTAATGCCAAGTTCTTTATGGATAGAAGACTAGAAATTTAAGTCCTGTAATAAGTCTATGAGTCATGTATTTATTTTATTTGAATAATCGAGTCCTATTTTATTTTAATTTGGGTCCAATTAGAGTTAAATTGGCTTTGTATTGAGTCGGGTTCAAGATCTACTTGCATTGGGCATCAATTAAGCAAGAATGAGTGCAACCAACTTCACCAACTACTTGGAGCACCACATCATCAAAGCACCATGCCACCTTGGAAGACAAGTCATGCCAACTTGGAGGATAAAGCATGCCACATCACCAAGACACATCAACCATGAATTTTCAAATTTGAATGAAGCTCCACTCTTTATGGGTGCCCACCTTGTAATTAGGAGATTTAAATTTGAATGGGCCACTCCTATCTTCATGGGACACCCCTTGATTTTCTCCATGAAAAGTGTTGCATTTTGAATTTGAAAAGGAGCTTAAGGTTTATAAAAGCTCCTAGAATTCTCTTGTAAGGGGAATGATGAATGAAATGAAATTTTTTTCTAAGAAAGCTTTCTTCCTTTGCTAGCCAAAGACCCTTGAGAGAAGGTAGGTGTGAGACCTAGGATACTTAACCAAACAAGCTACTAGTCTCTTTTTCCAATCCCATTCGGCCACCCTTGAAGAATCCTCTTCAAGCCTCTCCAATTTCAACCTTCCCATCTTCCAAAAGAGGTCATCTATAATGGAGTTCTCCACGCCAACAATTGAAGATGATTCACGCAAAGGACGCCAAAGGAGATCTACTTAAAGCCAAATCTAAGCCATTTCTTCCATTCCTAATTTCCTCTTCCATTTCTCCATTCTTCCACCTAAATCTTTTAATTTTACTATGTATCTATGCAGGATCCCCGGGTCTCCTAGTTTTCAAGGTGAAGGTCTACTGTGCCAAGGAATCATAAACAAGGTGCCTTTAGATCTATAGTAACTCCTTGCTATTCTTAGTACTTCATCTTGAGTGTCCCTTTTCTGAATTTCAGATTATTAATAGCCGGATAGCCATCTTTATAATATTCTTTCAGATCTGAAATAGGAAAGTAGGCTAGCCCTAACCTGTGTGGTTTCCTAACCACGAAGATCCCTTCTTAATTACTTTGAGAGATTCTTTTCTAGTCTAGTTCTTTTCCTTATGTTCCTTTCATATAATTCTATTTCTTTTACGTAGAATCGCTACATGTTTATCTATTTCATTTTCATTTAGCCCATCTAATTCTTCAAATGCATCATTCGATACATGTCCCCCATCACCCCGGATGCGCGTCCGCGCGCGTCCAGGCGCGCGTCCCGACCCTCCCCCGCTTCTGCAACGTTGCTCGCGACCCTTGGGTACTCTACCGGGTATCTGTTTTGGATTTTCTGCTCGCACGGCGTGCGCCCAGGCTTCCTTGGACTCGCGTCCTGGCTGCTCTGTGATCGCACCCGTGTCGTGCCCTCCGGGACTCGCGTCCTGTGCTGTGTGGTTCCGAGTCCTGGACGCCCTTTTGCCCCGTGCATGGTGCGCGCATCCTGGACATCCTGGACTCGCGTCCGGGGTGCGCTGGGTGCTCTCTCGTGCTGGGCCGTCCGTGACTCGGGTCCAATGACATTTGGGCGCGAGTCTTGGTCCTCCCTTGCGTTCGCAAGCTAGCTTTGTGCCTCGGAACACCTCGGGATGCCCCTTCTTCACCCCTTCCGAGTGCCGGATCTTCGCGGCCGCGCGCGCGCGGAACCATGGTCGGTGCCGTCCGGTCCGGTCGACGTCCCGGTCCCTCGGGCAAAAATGCGGCCGTGCACGCGCGGAACCAAGGTCGGTGTCCTTCGATCCGGTCGACCTCCCGGTCCCGCTCCTTCGGCTCCGTCCGGATCCTTCGGGCGAAAATGCGGCCGCGCGCACGCGGAACCTAGGTCGGTGTGCGATGCTCCGGTCGACCTCCCGGTCCCGCTCCATCGGCTCCATCCGGATCATTCGGGTGAAAACGCGGCCGCGCGCGCGCGCGGAACCTAGGTCGGTGTGCGATGCTCCGGTCGACCTCCCGGTCCCGCTCCATCGGCTCCGTCCGGATCCTTCGGGCGAAAACGCGGCCGCGCGCGCGCGGAACCAAGGTCGTGTGCGATGGTCCGGTCGACCTCCCGGTCCCGCTCCATCGTCGTCGTTCGGATCCCTCGGGCAAAAAACGCAGCCGCGCGCACGCGGAACCAAGGTCGGTGTGCGATGGTCCGGTGGTGGGGACACCAAAGGCACCAGAATAAGGCAGAGGCTTCTCAACCCTCTGTGAATTGATCAATAATTTTTGAGTCCATCTGTAATAAGGGCTTAGCCCATCTGAGTCCTTTTTTTTGTTATTGTTTGAGTCTTTTGAGTTGTTATTTCAGTTCTGTACTAGTCAGCTTATGTTGAGCTAGTTCAGTCCAATGCTAGTCAGCTCATGTTGAGCTTATTTTATTTTTTTGAGTCCTGTCCAAGCATACTGAAGACTCAAGACTATATCATACAAGTGAAGACCAAGTCCAACTAGATTGAAGACATGGAAGTATAGCACAAGTCCAACCCAGCTTGAAGATTTGAAGACCCCAGGAGGAAAATTCAGAAAACCCTGATTTCTTGCAGATGCCCTCCAGATGCCTAGATTCCCTTCCAGATGCCAAAGTATATTCATAGATAAGGGCATCCATGATTCCAGAGGTCCATCTGCATCCTATCCCAAAGAAATCAAGCCCAGGTGCCAAGCCCAAGCCCCTAAGAAGCAAGATACCAGGAAATATTCCTGCTACCTGGCTACAAGGCCATCCCAGCTTCCAGAGGCCCAAACCCATGCACCCGAGCCCCTTTGGGCCGGCCTTTTGCTGCTCCTAGAAGCCCAACACGCCCCCCTAGGCATCCTTGGAGTCTTGACCAAGTCAAGAAAATTTTTAGGGATTTTTCTACCTAATATTTCCTTATTTTCTAGCTAGGGTTTGAGAGGGAAAAGGATTCTTATGTAAAGACTTATGTACCCTTACTTGGAGCCCAAGGTTAAGGGTCTATTTAAGGGACCCTAGCCTCTTGTATGAGGAGAATTTTTGATGAATGAAAACCTTGAGTTCTTCTATTGAGTGGTGTGATACCCTGCTGTGTGCATAAAGGGGTTTGTGAGAGTTCTTCTTCCTGGTGTTTGCAATCATCTTCCTGCTGCCAAAAAACCCTCCAGATCCCTGGATGCCCACTCCAAAAGAAGCCTTCCCTTGCTATTTTTACTTTGTTTTCTTGTTCCTTTGTGAGCTTTCTAACCCCTGACAGGTCATTTGCAGGTCCCTGAGTTCCTACGAATCCAACGACTCCAGCCAAGCCTCAATCGGATCACCGAGCAGAAAGCCGGGTATCCGCGGGTCTTTGGCTCGGTTTTCCAGGCCGCATCCGTCGAGGAACGAGAGACCCCTTCACTGCGATCTTCACAGACATTGTCAGGTACACCCCTCTACCTCCAGTAGTTTTATTGTAGGAGAACTTGCCCTAACCGAGGCTTCTCAGCCCCGGCGGTCCTTCTTAGCTACTTTTCTAGGTCCTAATCTGCATGCTGATCTTCAAAAATTCATACAAAATTCACTACAAATAATTTTGATCTGAAATTTGGGAATTAATCACCTAACTCAACATGTAAAACATACAAAAAAAAATTGCATGCATATTAGTCCCCCATCATCCGGTCGACCTCCCGGTCCCACTCCATCGCCTCCGTCCGGATCCTTTGGGCGAAATCGCGGTCGCGCGCGCGCGGAACCAAGGTCGGTGTGCGATGGTCCGGTCGACCTCCCGGTCCCGCTCCATCATCGCCGTCCAGATACCTCGGGCGAAAAATGCGGCCGCGCGCGCGCGGAACCAAGGTCGGTGCGCTCTTTGGTCCGGTCGACCTCCCGGTCCCGCTCCATCGGCCCGTCCTGATCCTTCGGGCAGAAAAAGCGGCCGTGCGCGCGCGGAACCAAGGTCGGTGCGCTCTTTGGTCCGGTCGACCTCCCGGTCCCGCTCCATCGGCCCTGTCCTGATCCTTCGGGCGAAAACGCGGCCGCGCGCGCGCGGAACCAAGGTCGGTGTGCGATGGTCCGGTCGACATCCCGGTCCCGCTCCATCGTCGCCGTCCGGATCCCTCGGGCGAAAAACGTGGTCGCGCGCGCGCGAAACCAAGGTCGGTGCGCTCTTTGGTCCGGTCGACCTCCCGGTCCCGCTCCATCGGCCCCGTCCGGATCTTTCGGGCAAAAAACGCGACCGCGCGCGCGCGGAACCAAGGTCGTTGTGCGATGGTCCGGTCGACCTCCCGGTCTCCATCGCTTCCGTCCGGATACTTCGGGCAAAATCGTGGCCGCACGCGCGCGGAACCAAGTTCGGTGTGCGATGGTCCGTCGACCTCCCGGTCCCGCTCCATCGTCGCCGTTCGGATCCCTCGGGCGAAAGACGCGGCCACGCGCGCGCGGAACCAAGGTCGGTGCGCTCTTTGGTCCGGTCGACCTCCCGGTCCCGCTCCATCGTCGCCGTCCGGATCCCTCGGGCGAAAAACACGGCCGCGCGCGCGTGGAACCAAGGTCGTCAGTGCGCTCTTTGGTCCGGTCGACCTCCCGGTCCAGATCCATCGGCCCCGTCCTGATCCTTCGGGCAAACAACGCGGCAACGCGCGCGCAGAACCAAGGTCGTTGTGCGATGGTCTGGTCGACCTCCCGGTCCCGCTCCATCGCCTCCGTCCGGATCCTTCATGCGAAATCGCGGCCGCGCGCGCGCGAAACCAAGGTAGGTGTGCGATGGTCTGGTCGACCTCCTGGTCCCGCTCAATCATTGCCGTCCGGATCCCTCGGGCAAAAAACGCGGCCGCGTGCGCGCGGAACCAAGGTCGTTGCGCTCTTTGGTCCGGTCGACCTCCCGGTCCCGCTCCATCGCCTCTGTCCGGATCCTTCGGGCGAAATCGTGGCTGCGCGCGCGCGGAACCAAGGTCGGTGTGCGATGGTCCGGTCGACATCCTGGTCCCGCTCCATCATCGTCGTCCGGATCCCTCGGGCGAAATCGCGGCGCGCGCGGGCGGAACCAATGTCGGTTTTCGATGGTCCGGTCGACCTCCCGGTCCCGCTCCATCGTCGCCGTCCGGATCCCTCGGGCGAAAAACGCGGCTGCGCGTGCGCGGAACCAAGGTCGGTGCGCTTTTTGGTCCGGTCGACCTCCCGGTCCCGCTCCATCGGCCCCGTCCTGATCCTTCGGGCAAAAAACACGACCGCGCACGCGCAGAACCAAGGTCGTTGTGCGATGGTCCGGTCGACCTCCCGGTCCCGCTCCATCGCCTCCGTCCGGATCCCTCGGGCGAAAAATGCGGACGCGCGTGCGCGGAACCAAGGTCAGTGCGCTTTTTGGTCCGGTCGACCTCCCGGTCCCGCTCCATCGTCTCCGTCCGGATCCCTCGGGCGAAAAATGCGGACGCGCGCGCGCGCGGAACCAAGGTCGGTGCACTCTTTGGTCCGGTCGACCTCCCGGTCCCGCTCCATCGGCCCCGTCCTGATCCTTCGGGCAAAAAACGCGAACCAAGGTCGTTGTGCGATTGTCCGGTCGACCTCCCGGTCCCACTCCATCGCCTCCGTCCGGATCCTTCGGGCGAAATCGCAGTCGCTCGCGCGCGGAACCAAGGTCGGTGCACTCTTTGGTCCGGTCGACCTCCCGGTCCCGCTCCATCGTCGCCGTCCGGATCCCTCGGGCGAAAAACGCGGCCGCGCGCACGCGGAACCAAGATCGTTGTGCGATTGTCCGGTCGAACTCCCGGTCCCGCTCCATCGCCTCCATCCGGATCCTTCGGGCGAAATCGCGGTCGCGCGCGCGCGGAACCAAGGTCGGTGTGCGATGGTCCGGTCGACCTCCCGGTCTCGCTCCATCATCGCCGTCCGGATCACTCGGGCGAAAAAGGTTGCCGCGCGCGCGCAGAACCAAGGTCGGTGCGCTCTTTGGTCCGGTCGACCTCCCGGTCCCGCTCCATCGGCCCCGTCCTGATCCTTCGGGCAAAAAACACGGCCGTGCGCGCGCGGAACCAAGGTCGTTGTGCGATTGTCCGATCGACCTCTCGGTCCCGCTCCATCGCCCCCGTCCGGATCCTTCGGGCGAAATCGCGGCCGCGCGCGCGCGGAACCAAGGTCGGTGTGCGATGGTCCGGTCGACCTCCCGGTCCCGTTCCTTCGGCTTCGTCCGGATCCTTCGGGCGAAAACGAGGCCGCGCGCGCGCGCGAACCTAGGTCGGTGTGCGATGCTCCGGTCGACCTCCCGGTCCCGCTCCATCGGCTCCGTCCAGATCCTTCGGGCGAAAACGAGGCCGCGCGCACGCGGAACCAAGGTCGATGTGCGATGGTCCGGTCGACCTCCCAGTCCCGCTCCATCGCCTCCATCCGGATCCTTCGGGAGAAATCGCGGCGGCGTGCGCGCGGAACCAAGGTCGGTTTTCAATGGTCCTATCGACCTCCCGGTCCCGCTCCATCGTCGCTGTCCGGATCCCTCGGGCGAAAAAGGCGGCCGCGCGCGCGCGGAACCAAGGTCGGTGTGAGATGGTCCGGTCGACCTCCCGGTTCCGCTCCATCGCCTCCATCCGGATCCTTCGGGCGAAATCGCGGCCGCGCGCGCGCGGAACCAAGGTCGGTGTGCGATGGTCCGGTCGACCTCCCGGTCCCGCTCCATCGTCGCCGTCCGGATCCCTCGGGCGAAAAACGCAGCGCGCGCGCGGAACCAAGGTCGGTGCGCTCTTTGGTCCGGTCGACCTCCCGGTCCGCTCCATCGCCCCCGTCCTTATCCTTCGGGCAAAAAATGCGGCCGCGCGCGCGCGGAACCAAGGTCGTTGTGCGATTGTCCGATCGACCTCCCGGTCCCGCTCCATCGCCTCCGTCCGGATCCTTCGGGCGAAATCGCGGCCGCGCGTGCACGGAACCAAGGTCGGTGTGCGATGGTCCGGTCGACCTCCCGGTCCCGCTCCATCATCGCCGTCCGGATCCCTCGGGAGAAAAATGCGGCCGCGCGCGCGCGGAACCAAGGTCGGTGCGCTCTTTGGTCCGGTCGACTCCCAGTCCCGCTCCATCGACCCCGTCCTGATCCTTCGGGCAAAAAATGCGGCCGCGCGCGCGCGGAACCAAGGTCGTTGTGCGATGGTCCGGTCGACCTCCCGGTCCCGCTCTATCGCCTCCGTTCGGATCCTTCGGGCGAAATCGAAGCCGCGCGCGCGCGCGGAACCATGTTCGGTGTGCGATGGTCCGGTCGACCTCCCGGTCCGCTCCATCATCGCCGTCCGGATCCCTCGGGCGAAAAACATGTCGCGCGCGCGCGCGGAACCAAGGTCGGTGCGCTCTTTGGCCCGGTCGACCTCCCGGTCCCGCTCCATTGGCCCCGTCCTGATCCTTCGGGCAAAAAAACGACCGTCGCGCGCGGCGGAACCAAGGTCATTGTGCGATTGTCCGGTCGACCTCCCGGTCCTGCTCCATCGTCGCCGTCCGGATCCTTCGGGCAAAATCACGGCCGCACGCGCGCGGAACCAAGGTCGGTGTGGATGGTCCGGTCGACCTCCCGGTCCCGCTCCATCGTCGCCGTCCAGATCCCTCGGGCGAAAAACGCGGCCACGCGCGCGCGGAACAAGGTCGGTGCGCTCTTTGGTACGGTCGACCTCCCGGTCCCGCTCCATCGGCCCCGTCCTGATCCTTCGGGCAAAAAAACGCGGCAGCGCGCGCACGGAACCAAGGTCGTTGTGCGATGGTTCGGTCGACCTCCCGGTCCCGCTCCATCTCCTCCGTCCGGATCCTTCGGGCGAAATCGCGGCCGCGCGCGCGCGGAACTAAGGTCGGTGGCGATGGTCCGGTCGACCTCCCGGTCCCGCTCCATCGTCGCCATCCGGATCCCTCGGGCGAAAAAAATGTCCGCGCGCGCGCGGAACCAAGGTCGGTGTGCGATGGTCCGGTCGACCTCCTGGTCCCGCTCCATCGTCGTCGTCCGGATCCCTCGGGCGAAATCGCGGGCGCGCGCGCGCGGAACCAATGTCGGTTTTCGATGGTCCGGTCGACCTCCCAGTCCCGCTGCATCGTCGCCGTCCGGATCCCTCGGGCGAAAACGCGGCTGCGCGCGCGCGGAACCAAGGTCGGTGCGCTCTTTGGTCCGGTCGACCTCCCGGTTCCGCTCCATCGGCCCCGTCCTGATCCTTCGGGCAAAAAATGCGGCCAGGCCCGCGCGGAACCAAGGTCGTTGTGCGATGGTCCGGTCGACCTCTCGGTCCCGCTCCATCGCCTCCATCCGGATCCTTCAGGCGAAATCGTGGCCGCGCGCGCGCGGAACCAAGGTCGGTGTGCGATGGTCCGGTCGACCTCCCGGTCCATCTCCATCGTCGCCGTCCGGATCCCTCGGGCGAAAAATGTGGCCGCGCGCGCGCGGAACCAAGGTCGGTGCGCTCTTTGGTCCGGTCGACCTCCCGGTCCCGCTCCATCGGCCCCGTCCTGATCCTTCGGGCAAAAAACGTGGCCTTGCGCACGCGGAACCAAGGTCGTTGTGCGATTGTCCGGTCGACCTCCCGGTCCAGCTCCATCGCCTCCGTCCGGATCCTTCGGGCGAAATCGCGGCCGCGCGCGCGCGGAACCAAGGTCGGTGTGCGATGGTCCGGTCGACCTCCCGGTCCCGCTCCACCGTCGCCGTCCGGATCCCTCGCGCGAAAAACGCGGCCGCGCGCGCGCAGAACCAAGGTTGGTGCGCTCTTTGGTCCGGTCGACCTCCCGGTCCCGCTCCATCGGCCCCGTCCTGATCCTTCGGACAAAAAACGCGGCCGCGCGCGCGCGGAACCAAGGTCGTTGTGCGATTGTCCGGTCGACCTCTCGGTCCCGCTCCATCGCCCCCGTCCGGATCCTCCCGGCGAAATCGCGGCCGCGGGCAAGCGAAACCAAGGTCGGTGTGCGATGGTCCGGTCGACCTCCCGGTCCCGTTCCATCATCCGTCCGGATCCCTCGGGCGAAAAAAGCGGCCGCGCACGCGCGGAACCAAGGTCGGTGCACTCTTTGGTCAGGTCGACCTCCCGGTCCCGCTCCATCGGCCCCGTCCGGATCCTTCGGGCAAAAAACGCGGCCGCGCGCGCGCGGAACCAAGGTCGTTGTATGATGGTCCGGTCGACCTCCCGGTCCCGCTCCATCGCCTCCGTCCGGATCCTTCGGGCGAAATCGTGGCCGCGCGCGCGCGGAACCAAGGTCGGTGCGCTCTTTGGTCCGGTCGACCTCCCGGTCCCACTCCATCGCCGCCGTCCGGATCCCTCGGGTGAAAATCGCGGCCGCGCGTGCGTGGAACCAAGATTTCGCCCGTGCGCGCGCGAAACCAAGGTCAGTGCATTCTTTGGTCCGGTCGACCTCCCGGTCCCGCTCCATCGCCGCCGTCCGGATCCCTCGGGCGAAAGTCGCGGCCGCGCGCGCGCGGAACAAAGGTCGGTTTTAGATGGTCCGGTCGACCTCGCGGTTTTCGAAAATCGTGGCCGTGCGCGCGCGGAACCAAGGTCGGTGCACTCTTTGGTCCGGTCGACCTCGCGGTCCCGCTTCGTCGGCCCTGTCCTTCTTGGTGGTCCCTCAACATGCCCCCATCCCGAAACACCCACCCCCCCTCGTCAAATTGGAAATCCCCGCACCCTCCGGTG
>CM038044.1:63089261-63091761 GCA_021397845.1 Areca catechu | reverse complement strand
CGCGACAGGAAGGCCCCGGCCGAACCGTCGCGTCGCCGATCGCCCCGCCTCCCCGTGCCGTGGGGGCGGCGGGCGGAACAGAACCCCGGCGCCCCGCAGGGCTCCAAGGAACAGGAGAGCGGGAGCGGGGCGCCGCCTCCGCCCGCCCGTCCCGCACCGGGTCCGGGAGGGAGGAGCGCGTCGCCGTCGTCGATGCCAGCCTTGCACGGTACGACTCTCGGCAACGGATATCTCAGCTCTCGCATCGATGAAGAACGTAGCGAAATGCGATACCTAGTGTGAATTACAGAATCCCGCGAACCATCGAGTCTTTGAACGCAAGTTGCGCCCGAGGCCACCCGGTCGAGGGCACGCCTGCCTGGGCGTCACGCCGAACAGCGACGCTCCGCTCCCCCCGGGGCCGCGATGGGCTCCGGGGTGGCCGGATGCGGAGACTGGTCCCCCGCGCCCCCCCCGGCGTGGCGGGCCGAAGACTGGGCCGCCGGCGTGGCCGGACACGGCGGATGGTGGACGCGCGCCCGCGAACTGCCGCCATGCCGCGTACCGATAGGTGCCCGCTCGCCCCCACCGCGCAAAGCCCCCCACCCCACCTCCCCGCGGTCGGGGCGGGTGACGCCGGATCGCGACCCCAGGTCAGGCGGGGCCACCCGCCGAGCTTAAGCATATCAATAAGCGGAGGAGAAGAAACTTACGAGGATTTCCCTAGTAACGGCGAGCGAACCGGGACCAGCCCAGCTTGAGAATCGGGGGGCCGCGCCCCTCGAATTATAGTCTGGAGAAGCATCCTTAGCGATGGACCGGGCCCGAGTCCCCTGGAAAGGGGTGCCGGGAGGGTGAGAGCCCCGTCCGGCCCGGACCTTGCCGCACCACGAGGCGCTGTCGACGAGTCGGGTTGTTTGGGAATGCAGCCCCAATCGGGCGGTAAATTCCGTCCAAGGCTAAATACGGGCGAGAGACCGATAGCGAACAAGTACCGTGAGGGAAAGATGAAAAGGACTTTGAAAAGAGAGTCAAAGAGTCCTTGAAATTGCCGGGAGGGAAGCGGATGGGGGCCGGCGATGCACCCCGGCCGGATGCGAAACGGCGGCGAGCCGGTCCGCCGCTCGGCTCGGGGCGCGGACCGTTGCGGGCCGCGCCGGCGATCAAAGCCCGGGCGGTCGAACCAGCCCGAGGACACCGTCGGCGCGACTGGGGATCCGGCGCGCGCCGTCTCGGCGTGCCCCCCGGGGCACCGACGCGCCCCAGGCAACGGCCCGCGGGCTCCCCATCCGACCCGTCTTGAAACACGGACCAAGGAGTCTGACATGCGTGCGAGTCGATGGGCGCGCGAAACCCGGAAGGCGCAAGGAAGCTGACGGGCGGGAGCCCCCACCCTCCGCAGAAGGGGCGCACCGCCGACCGACCCCGATCTTCTGTGAAGGGTTCGAGTTGGAGCATGCCTGTCGGGACCCGAAAGATGGTGAACTATGTGTTGGAAATTGTGTCCCAAAGCCAATCGCTTGGGTTGTAGGTGGTTGTGCTAAGTATTGTATTTTTTCAATGAATTAATAAAATATTATTTTGGCAGCTCGTCACATATTGAATTTCCCTGAAATGAACTCTTTCCTATGTGATGAAGTCCTTAGGACTACACTGACTTCGATACAGAGAGGATGTATCGAGTGGTCCTTAAACCCGGTTCACAACCAAAGGATATATTATGCTGGACGGCAATATATCAAGTATAGGTTGTTGTAGTTCACATCGTTTGGTTGTCCTCTTGACCAAATGAGTGTGGTGACACTGATGTGATCTGCAGGTGGGATATATGTGATATCTCATTGAACGTGACTCCGTGCAGTCCCTTTATGCCAAAGGGATACTCACGATTGGATATGGGTATAAGTGTCCCTCTGACCTGAGGTCATCGCGGTAGCTTGCAAGCAACTCCCTGTGCTTTGGTGCCGGACTACCCGGATTTTTAATCCGGTGACGGAAGGTTTCTAGGTACAGGCAAGTACTTGTGGAGCAGTGATGGACCAAGATGGAATTGACCTGTCCAAATAGTTTGGATTGAATGTCTCGCAGTATCTCAATTTAGCAAATCCTCGGCCGGGGTAGCCCTAGTGAAGAGTCACTAGGCTTGCGAGGTTGAGACACGTAGTCGACTGACTCAGTCTGGGTTGGCAGCCCAATCTCAGTCGTCCTGAGCATTAGAGGTCAAAGGGATGAATTATACGGTAACCATATGCCAGAGGTTCGATAGTTTGCTCCCGCATCTTCGACCTATCCGGATGCCGGGACCCATTGCTAGATGGTTTTCTATGCTGGTACTAGAAATTGTTCTAGTACTACCGTTTAGGTTCGAACCTATGAGGTCACACGCCACAGAGGATAACTCTCTGATCCGGATACTGATTATGATTAGGAATCGTCTCGGTTTTATGGTCACAGTATTTTTTAGCACTCTTTTCCCCATCTTGCCCTTGTCTGTGTCGACCGAAAATGTTCCGGGTTGACC